>LPNX010398171.1:82184-100932 GCA_001517045.1 Pseudotsuga menziesii
CTCTTTTCAGAAAAGAAATATTTTGTAGAAAAACAAAATACTTGCAGAGTTTGGAGTTCCCGTTGATGAGCTTCCTGGTGGGGTTATTACAATGCATGATGTTATGTTTTCTTACATGCTTTTATATATATATTTTTTTTAAAATAGTCACAGGCGTCGCTTAAGCGACAGTTCCAGAGACGTCGCTTTTCCGACGCTTAGCCTTAACCTCTGTCGCTTATCCGATGGTGTTTTTTGTCACTCTTTCGACGCTTATGTTATTATCTGACGCTTCTAGCTATCGCTTTTGCGACGTTTTTTCTTAATATTCGTCGCTTATCCGACGGCAGGAATGAGATTTTCTTAAAAAAATTTCACTACCATCGAAGAAAAGCTGTCGCTTAACCGACGCTTATTTTTTAACCGACGGTTACTTAGGTGTCGCTTAACCGACGGTTAATCAGGTGTCGGCAAACCGACGACAAGTTTCCGACGCTTAAAAACAAATCAAAGTGTCGTACATGCGACAGGGAAGTGACGAAAATCCGACTTGACGGCCGTCGGATTTTTGGTCAAAATGTAGTAGTGGCTCCCATCTAACCAACCTCCACCTCGACCAACACAGTTACCACCCTAACCAGTACCAAATCCTAATAATAGAGTGGAGAAACCCATGTATAATATTGATGAAGGAACAACATTTTCATACTCAATTCTTCCTATTCAAAATATCCACTTAAGGTTTGGAAAAATATTGGAAAAAGAATCCCTTGTTATCATAGAAGAATAAGCAGAAAAAAAGAGAAAATTCCAAAAAAATCTAATACAAAAAATTTGCAGCTAGACAAACAAACTCAGAACGATAAAATGATAATACCTCAAACACCTCCTTTTCCAGAAAGGTTAGTTAAGGAAAAAATTTCAATTTCTCTTCCTGAATTTGATGTCTTAGATGAATTAACAAATGAATGTGTAAAAATTCCCTTATTGCAAGCTATTAAAGATATCCCAATCTATACAAAAGTAATTAAGGAGTTATGTTTAAACAAGACTGGCAGACGAAAGAAAGATCCACCAACAATTCATGTAATTGGAAATTTAGCAGACTTAATGTCAAATACTGTTTTTGTTGAAAAATATGTTGATCCAGGAATTCCAATGGTAACAATAACTATCAACAACTTTTCAATTTCAAAAACATTAATTGACTTAGGTGCAACTATTAATGTAACGACACTGGAAACAATGAAATATTTGGATTTGAAGAATCTTAGACCAACCACTACAATCCTAAAGCAAGCTGATAGATCTAAAATAGCACCAGAAGGGATACCTGAAGATATCATAGTTTCTCTGGATTCTTGGGAGTATCCCATATATTTCTTGGTTCTTCAACCAAAATCTAACTGAGCGGAACATCCACTGATTCTTGGAAGACCTTGGTTAGCTACAGCTAATGGTTTTATTGGTTGTAGAGCAGTAAATATGATCATCTCACATGGAACAGAAAGGAAATATATTGGGTATCTTGGATTAGTGAAACAAAAGAGCAACAAGAAGAAGTAATTCAACCTATCTTAAGTATTAATCACTCTTTCGATTTTCGAGAGAAAAATAATGAAGATTTGCTAGATTACTTTATTTCTGAACTTGACATCTCTGAACAATTAAGGAACATGCAATATATTGCTGCAGATCAGGTTTTAAGCCGAAACTTTCAGGAAAATTGCACAATTGATTCTTTGGAAACATCATTTGATGATATTTTTATGATAATTCAATAACAAATGCTCAAAGAAAAACCATTGAAATCAGTCCTGGAAAATACTTAAATATTGGTGCACGTCTCACTTTATCACAAGAAGAACTGTTGATTGCATTACTAAATAAATATCACAAAGCATTTTCTTGGGAGTATACTGACATGCCAGGGATTCATCAGGAAACATGTACTCACCATATTTACACACATGATAACACAAAAGCTCTAAGGCAACCTCAACAAAGAATGAACCCTATACTGAAAGAAATAGTCAAAGAAGAACTGCAAAAGTTATTAAAGGTAGGATTTATCTACCCTATTTCTGATAGTCAATGGGTTTCTCCATTAGTTTGTGTTCCTAAGAAAAATGGAAAGTGGAGAATTTGTGTGGATTGCAGGGAGTTAAACAAAGCAACACTTAAAGATTATTTTCCATTACCATTTATTAATCAAGTATTGGATGCACTAGCTGGAAAAATATTTTTTTCATTCTTAGATGGATTCAGTGGATACAATCAAATCATAATTGCATTAGAATACCAGGAAAAAACTACTTTCACTTGCCCCTGGGGTACATATGCCTATGAATTTTTACCTTTTGGTCTATGTAATGCTCCAGCCACGTTTGAGAGAGTAGTCTTGGCTATTTTTGTTGATTCAATTCATGAATGTGTCGAAGTATAGAAAGATGATTTTTTTGTGTATGGCAACACTTTTGAAGATGTCTTGGACAATTTAGAGAAAATCCTAAAGAGATGCATAGAATCAAATCTTTCCCTTAGTAATGAAAAATGTTTCCTGGTGTTAAATGAAGGGATGGTGTTAGGTCATCATATTTCATCATCTGGAATAAATGTGGATCCTGCAAAAATACAACTCTTGTGAATTTATCAGAATCGAAAAATCAAAAAGATGTGAGAAGTTTTCTTGGGTATGCGGGACATTACAGAAGGTTTATTGAACATTTTAGTAAAATAGCTTTTCCACTATCCAAATTAATTTCCAAAGATATACATTTTCATTGGAATACTAATTGTCAAGTTGCCTTTCAGACACTTAAAGACAAGTTATTATCAACACCTATCTTAAGGGGACCTGATTGGACATTGCCATTTCACATCTCTACATATGCATCAGACACTGCAATTGGGGCAGCTTTGGGTCAAAAAGAAAAACTTATGACTTATGCTATTTACTTTATTAGTAAAAATATAACCCCTGTAGAATTGAATTATACAGTTACTGAAAAGGATATGTTGGCAGTAGTACATGCTGTGAACAAATTATGTCATTACATTACTGTTTATGAAATATTTGTCCATACATATCACTCTACCTTATTGTCCATCACTAATGGTAGGATAACCACATGGCTCTTATTGATGCAGGAATTTAACATTATTTTCCTAGATAGACCTGGAAGGGAAAATCAACTGGCAGACTTTCTATCTCGATTAAACAATTATGGTGAGGTTGTTCCTATTTTAGATCATTTTCATGATTAACACTTATTTGTTACTTCTGTTATAACTCCATGGTATGTTGATATAGCTAACTACTTATCATCAGGAAAACTACCTCCCTCTATGACATCAAAAGAGAAGAAAAGAATCATTAAACAAAGTGCTAGACACATATGGGTGAATGGAGATCTTTTCTATATAGGATATGATCTTATCATTAGAAGATGTGTTAGGCAAGATGAGGTTTTAGACATTTTAAAAGCTTGTCATAATGAACCATGTGGTGGCCATTTTGCAGATAAACGAACAACATACAAAATACTCAACCTAGGGTATTATTGGCCATCTATTTTCAGAGACTGCAAGAAATATGTTAGAAGTTGTGATATTTGTCAAAGGATGGGAAGACCAATACCATCTGATGAGATGCCACGGGTTCTCGTAGAGCCATTTGAAAATGGGCTCTTGATTTCATCGGACCAATCAATCCACCATCAAAAGGAAAAAGGTATATATTGGTATGTACTAACTATGTTACAAAATGGGTGGAGGTTAAAGAACTACCAAGATCCATAGAACAAACAGTAGTCAATTTTCTCTTTGAAGAAATATTTGTTAGATTTGGAGTTCCTAGAGAGATTGTTATAGATCAAGGAGCACAGTTTACTTCTAAGTCAGTGCAAGAGATAGCAGAAAAGTACAAAATCAAGCACAGGAAATCTACCCCTTACCATCCACAGGCCAATGGCCAGGTAGAGTCCACCAATAAAACTTTGGAAACAATCATCACCAAGACGGTTCAAATGCACATAAGAGATTGGTCATACAAGCTTCATGAAACTCTATGGGCATACATAATTACTTGGAAAAGCAGTACAGGTTTTACCCCCTATCATCTAGTATATGGTAAATAAGTGTTATTGCTAATTGAATTTCAAATTCATACTTTTAAATTAGCAATTGATCTAGGCGTAGAGATTTCTGAAGCACAAAAAGAAAGGATAATGCAGTTAAATCAATTAGATGAGATGAGACAGGCTGCAGTATAACAAACAATTTTAGTACAGCAAGAAAGATCACAATGGCATGATAAGTTCATAAAAAAGAAATAGTTTAAGGTAGGATATCGGGTCTTACTATTTGATTCCAAGTTCAAAAATTTTAAAGCTAAGTTCACAACTCATTGGCTTGGTCCATATGGGATTGCAGAAGTATATGAAAATGGCTTAGTCAGATTACAAACTATAGATGATGAAGCAAGTACATTCATAGTTAATGGATGTAGGCTAAAACTCTACAATAAGCCTGTCAACAAGGAGGATTTCCTACAACATATTTCTCAACAGAGAGAGATGGAGGTGTTGGACAAACACATCGGTGTTTCTCCTTCACTTTCTCCTTAATAATTTTGATGTTAAATATATATATACCCAAAAAAAAAAAGAAAAAAACAACAACAAAGTTTAGTTGTGAAAACCAGGCAAGTGGCAAAATATAAACTTGAATTTTCATTGGAAAACCAAGTTTACTTTGCCATTGCAAAATTCTCAAAAATATTTTTCCTACTCTGCTTTACATTTCAGTTTTCGATTCTAAATTACTTGAGGACAAGTCAATAAACAGGGTTGAGAGGGAGAAGCATATCAAGTGTTATTTTTTTGGAAACCCTCCAAGCCTCCTATAGATGTCACAATTTGATTTTTCATCTTATCATAGTTTCATTTCAATAAAAATCACAAGTTTTTAGAATTACAAAGGGACCTGAAAAGAAAGTCTGATAAAAAGTATAGGGACTTGAACAATATATTCAGTAGAAGAACCTGAGAAGAGATTAAGAATAAATTGCAGTAAGCATTTCAGTTTGCAGAGGGACCTGATTCTTAAGCCTAACAGTGGGACTTGAGACAAAATCATGACAAGCCATCATACCTTGCAACAGAAAGATACATCAAGCTACATGAACCAGGAAATAATTGCATCAGAGAAACATGTGAAGATATTCATAGAATCAAATAAGTCTCAGCAATTCAAACCAGTCACATCAAAGGAGCATGAAGAGCACAAGGGATCATCAAGCAAGTCTGTAAGAATTTTGATTTTAATGTTTTAAAAAGTTTCATTATTCTTCATTTTTCAGTAAGTGACAAAATGCCTTTTTCCCTTATAACCCTGAACATCTACCCATTCACTCTCAGCCTCACCACTTTGATCATTTATCCATTCATTCCACTACCTCAGGAATAAAAATGGTAGTTAAAAAAAGTATTGCAGGTCTTATGCCTAAATTGCACTGTACAAGCAATCTTCAGATTTCATTTTTATGAATCACAAGAAAAAAAATGAAATTCCATAGAATTCCTAAGGTTTTCGTTTGTATACTTTAAAAAAAAGATCAACACATGATACTTTTTCTTTAAAAAAAATTGTGGTTCATAAACATAAAGATAAAGGGCGGTTGGGATATAATTGCAAACGAAGTGGGCAAACGCAGGTTTCAAAAATCATTACAAAAGAACCATTCTTTAATCCCCACACATTCCTTCATCCCCACGCAGTCTGCCAAGAATTTCGAAGTTCAAGGTGGCGTTTTCATTATCTCAATTGCTTTGCTCATTTCTAGGTTCACTTCATGATTACAGAGGTAGTCTGCTATCGTTTTCCTTGTCTTGGTCGATTTGTTCATCTCCAGTTCAACTCTCATGATTGCAGAGAAGGTTGTGAAAATGCAGGAGGTATTTTGTTCCACTCTCACAATTGCAGAGATGGTTTATGAAAATGCAGGAGGTATTTTGGTCCATTCTCACGATTGCAGAGGAAGTTTGTGAAAATGCAGGAGTCATTCTACTCAAAGTTCCACTCTCACGATTGGGGAATCTCCTTCTAATTACAGAGATAAAATTGTTGAGAGGAAGAATTATGCAGGCATATCTGAGGGCTGGAATCGTTCTATTTGTAGACAACAAACCTATCAAAATGATATTTACATGCACATAGGCTTCATTGTGAAAAAGGAGTCGCTTGAGGAGAGGTAAGACCATTTTGAAACAAGAAATTTTTGTTTTTCCAAAGTTTAATTGAATGCAGAACAGAGCTTTTAAGTGACATTGCAAGCTAGGATAAGAATCTCTTAGTTAAGTTTTGTTTGAAATCTTTGCTAAAAGAAAAAAAAATGGTTTCTAGGATAGAGCCAAGGAAATTTGACTCCTCTTTTATTCATGAAAAATGTTTGAAATTTTTTGAAAGAAAACAGTGGATTCCCTTCTTTGAGAAATTTGATGGATATAATGAAAAGGTTCGTTTGGAATTTTCCCATTCATTTGATGGAGAGAGGGACACAATAGGAAATTTTACTTTCAGGTTGTCTAAAGATATCTTAGCACATACGATTGGATTACCTCAACAAGGGGAGGGGCTCTTCAAAACAAAACAGTTTGAAGAGAAGGCATGGGTACCTTTCCAATGCAGGTCAAGGGCAGGCTCAATAAAATGGAAGAAGGGAGTACCAAGGAGTTGGTTAATTTGTCCTTGGGATGAAGTGGCATATATTATCCAGAAAATTCCTTACTTGTGAAGGAATATTTAGTGTCATATACCTCTATCATATTAAACTGATGCAACATTTGAAGGGTGACTGTGAGATCAACATACCCTATTTTTTACTGTAGGGCCTTTCCAAAATGGCTAAAGTTGTTCAATAACACACTAAATACACTACCACAAACCTTTTCCATTGTGGACTCATCAAAATTATCCTTAAACATGAATTACAAAAACAAAGTTTGACATGGCAGTAGTTTGTAGTTCATAATGAATTTAAAGAACCAAAAGAGCAGTTGGATGAAGGATTGAAAGCAGATGAAATGCTAATGATAACATACATTGAAGATGATATACAAAACTCTGAGGAAACAATCTCAAAACAACCTAAGAGAAGAATAAGAACCAGAAGCATGGTAAAAGAATAATTGCAATTCCAAGAAAATGATAAGATATTCACCACTTATGAAAGAAGATCAAGGAAACATCAGCATGGACAGAAGAAGCAAGAAACAGGAAATAATGATGAGGAACAACAAAAGCACTATGTATACATGCAATCCCTGGAAATTCAAGAGGAAAGTCCCATAGGAGAAATTGGGAAAAATGATGAAGAGGTACGTATCATCTTTAAACAACAAACAACAGAAGAAACATTGGAGCTGGATATTTAGACAGTTGAGAAGACTCCAACTGACAAATAAGAACAAGATAATGAGGATATAGCCATCATTTCTCCTATCTTTGAGAAGCAAGTCACGGAAAAAAGAAAAAGAAGAGTGATTAGAGCATAAGAAGGAAAAATATAAGAACAAAGATGATGAAATTGGGGTAGATACTATTTCCACACGGCCTACAATAGGTAGGAAGAAGAAGAATCCTTCTAAGAACAGTAAGAAGATTGAAAAGTTAAAACTAGAAATGAAGAAATTGGAATTGGAAAATGAGAGATTGAGGAAAAAGAATAGAAAGCTTAGAGTTCAGAATATTCAAATCTCTAAACAAGCATATAAATGGTATCATCAAAAGGGTGCACTCAAAGCCAAGTATCAGAGATTGAAGGTCCTTCATGCAACCCAGGTTAGTGTTGATGCATCATCTCAAACAAGAGAAATGTCAGAGGATTAGTAGCAACAGAGCAACAACAGTTTTTTGCATGGGAATATGTTTCAGTTTTGAAGACACTCTTTATGCATGCGGACATGCAATACCTTCCTCTTGGGGGAGATGTTGGATACTATTTTGACACATATTTTTTATGCCTTAACCCTTCTAGTTGTTATATTTTTTATCATTTAAGCAATATGATCTTAGGATCTTATCTAAGAGAATAACATGCACAGCAATAATCACAAGAGACAAGAGACACAAAGAATTTCCCTCAGGGAAACCATAAAGGAGAAAACCCCGCAACTTCCTCAGAGATAGAATGAGCACCAATGGCAGCAGTAAAACCCAAATACAGAAAAGATGATCTCCAACATTTTTTCTCTCTCTCACTTGTGTGAGCATTTCCTCTCTCACTCATGCGCCCCAGTTGAGTGAGTGGAAGTGAAAAATAGAGAGTCTCACTCTCTATGTATACTAGTTTCCGACTTGACAATTACTTACTAGGGCCGACATCTCTAGGAGAGTCTAATAACCCTAGTGCCTCTCAATTGTGGGGACTTTTCCCTCCGATCAACAAGGACGGTCAACCTTAAATCAATTTTGGGGACTTTTTCCTCGACTTACAATGGAGGGTTAACCTCAATGACTTTACATGACTTTATTATATTAATGAGTCTCCCGATAGGAACATCAGGGTACAATGAAATACAACTGATTCTCCCGATAGGAACATCGGGGTACAATATAAGATATACAAGTGAATCCATTTTGAAGTTACAAATACATCAACACTCCTTCTTAACTAGGAAGGTATTCTCTTGACACAATACATCAGCATAAGTCTTCTTCTCTGGATCATCATAAAAGTTGGATCATCATTGCTTCCGCTATCTCGATCAACGGGTGCTATCTCTCAATTCTTCTTGTCATAAGAATTTCTACAGAGCCAGCCCTTTTTCATGCTAGTTGTAGGCCTATCCTCCATGTAGGTCTTCATCTTATTCAACACTTATATCTGACCCAGTCAGAAAGGCCCACCTAGCACTTACATCTGACCATGGGAGGAACAAATCCACCACCATGTCAGAAAGGCACGCCCAACACTCACATCTAACCGCATCATGTTAGAAAGGCCCAGCACTCACATCTGACCTCATCATGTCAAAAAGGCTCGTCCAACACTCACATCTAACCACATCATGTCAAAAAGGCCCAGCACTCACATCTGACCTCATCATGTCAGAAAGGCTCAGCACTTACATCCGATCATGGGAGGCCCAGCCTACCACCATGTCGGAAAGGCTATGTACTTACATCTGACCATGGGAGGCCCAACCTGCCACCATGTCAGAAAGGCTCTGCACTTACATCTGACCATGGGAGGCCCAGCCTGCCACCATGTCAAAAAGGCTCTGCACTTACATCTGACCATGGGAGGCCCAGCCTGCCACCATGTCAGAAAGGCTCTGCACTTACATCTGACCATGGGAAGCCCAGCCTACCACCATGTCAGAAAGGATCTTCAGTTACATCTGACCATGGGAGGACCCGCATACCACCATTTCATAAGGGCTCTGCACTTACATCTGACCATGGGAGGACCCGCCTACCACCATGTCAGAAGGGCACGCGAACTCATCACTTCCCCTTGGAGGGAACCTCGATTTGGAGAACACCAAGATTCTCCCTGAAGCACTCGAACTTCATTCTGGCCATTTCTAGCATAGAATCACATCAGGGCTGATTACGTCCAAGGATAACCTGTGATCTTTCCCAAGACCAATTACATCCGAGGACAACCTCAGGAAGTTTTATGTCTTAGAAACCTAGGAGCTTCACCAGGATTTTATGGTCAGACAACCTATCTCATCGTCTATGCTAGAACTCCCTCTTTTCAGAGATCTCGATCTGGATCACATACTGGAGCTTCACTGCTCCTCTCTGCATCATAAAAATGCAAGTCATATCAATCAAATCAAATAGTAGTTTTCAAAAGAAACATACTACCTCCCAAATAGCCGAGCAAGTGGCAACATATTTTGCCTCGATTGTTCTCAGCACCATGCAGGACTCCTTCTTGTTAAACCAAGAGATCACACCTTATCTCATACTTAAGTAGCACCCCAAAGTGCTCTTCCTATCAATGGAACTGCCTTCCTAATCTGAATCCACATAACCCTCCAGGTTAGTCTTCTGATTCACTTCATACTTGAGCTGATAGTCAACTATACCCTTCAGGTACCTCATTGCATGCTTTTCAACTATCAAGTGAACATGTCTCAATGTGTTCATAGCAAAGCAAATATCTCGTCTCGTATTTGTTAGGTACATCAAGGAACAAATCATCTAATGATACACCATGGCATCAACCAACTTTGATGAAGCAAAACTAAATAGCTTCAGGTTCGATGCTATAGGTGTGGTCATGTCCTTGTAGTCCATCATCCTGAACCTCTTTAGGATATCTACTGCATACTTCCCTTGTCCCTGGGAGATTCCATCTGCATTTTTCCACACCTCCATGCCTAAAAAGTAGTGCATCATATCCAAGTCCTTCATCTCGAACTCGACAGCAAGTCTCATTCTTGCAACTTTAATGAGTTCCTCTTTTCTGTTAGGAACAAGTCATCGGCATATAACAGGAGCATCACTGGTCTTCTGCCTTCAATTTTGAAGTAAATATTGGAATCTGCTTTACTCTCAGTAAATCCTAGACTCATCAGTAAGCTGTTCATCCCGTCACATCATGTCGAACCTCATGATCTTCTGCAGTCACTCCCTCTGAAGCGGAGCATCATTCTCCCTCTACCTTTCTTACTCTATGTATTGAAACATTCTGTACTAGAGTGACAAGTATCTTCCTCTGCTACTAATATTATATGTATCCATCTAGGTTCACTGGATACCAAGATCCTTTGTCTTGAAAGTGTTCTTCTCACACCCATCTGTGAGATTGTCATCCTCTATGGGATTTCATCTTCAACCTTGTAGCAAAGGTTAAGATATTCATCACTCTAGGTGATCTTCAAGCTCCTCATGTATGTGTTATCCCATGGGTGCCTTCTGAGCTTGTACAAGGCCTTCTTTAATTTTGCACACATGATTCTACCTGTCATGTGTCTTAACTTCCAGTGGCTGCAAATGTCTCTTCGTAGTCTATTCCTTCTTTATGTGAGAAGCCTCGTGCTACGAATCTTGCCTTGCATCCAACAAACTTCTCTTTAGGTCTCGATACTGCATCTTAGACATCATTCTTCTTGAATTGGTATTCTCCTTCCCTTTCTTCTTGGCTACTTCTTCATAGCTAGAAGGCTCTGCATCAATGATGTCGCTCAATAGTGTCACATAACTAGAGTGTCTCTGAGGCCTCTTTCTTTCTTTGAAAGTATCATCATATTATTCTTCATCTTGGATTCTTTCTTGAACTATTGTCACTTGTTCTTCGGAACAAGTCTCATCCTTATTTTCTTATAGGCGATTGTACGCGATCTTTCCTACAAGTCAAATGCACCAGTTGTATGGTTAGAAACATTTCGTAAGGCATATTCATAATGGAAAATTCTTATGCATAAAGATATAATCATGCAACTATTTTAGCCAATACAACATTCATCCATATCTCACGCAAACTTTCTAGATGCCTTCCATCTCTACCAAGACATGATTGAGATTGTGCACTAATCCAATATGTCAGCAAAGAGGTTTCATTCTAGATAAGTAGAATGGAGAGTTGTATAGCACCATGAGCTACTTACCCATCACATGCATATTAGTAATATACTTTCAGAGATACCAAAGAAACAATATCAGGCATTTATGCAGAGGAAATTGGAAAAACTAGGGCTTCCTGTTCCGGGAGGTTTATATCAGTACAAAATTTTAGACACATAGGAGCAGTAGATGCGTTTTGGTATATTTCGATTTTCCTATAGATGTGTTTTTGTTGTAGATTACAATTAAAATTCAAAACAATATTTTGCAATACAATTACATTCAATTTAAATGCAAGTGAGTTTTTAATGTAATGCAGGAAGGTTTTATTTGAGAGTAGCATACGTTGTCTAGGTTACTGTAGAATTGTTTTAGTTCTATTCTGTTATTGTTCTATTGTTGAAAAAAATGAATACATTGTGGATTGACAATTCTTGTAAAAGAACTCAATGTTTTATGCTTTCAGCAATAGAATAGTACTGTTATAATTTTTATGTTTTATATTTCAGAATAATTCATGTTTTAGATGTTGTTGAGTTCAAAAATTCCAATGCATGCATTTTCTATAAGGGATTTTTGTAGTTCTGAACTTACAACAGTTAAACAGTTTTAGGTTTATTTCTGAAGCATAGTAGATTTCAAACTAGTCTAGTTCTAAGTCCATAAATTTTGGATGTGCTTTTAAGTCTTAGGATACCGGATTGACATTTAAAACTTAAGCTCTGCTTTACGACAGTAGATTGGGCCAGCAAGTCCACCATTGTGACCTCGACTATTCCGATGTTGACATCCCGACTATTCTAACCTAACTTTTCAATCTCGAGGGTGACGACTCCAACTATCCCGACATCCAGATTCGGTAGTCGAAAAACACGTCACCATATGAAAATGCACCACCTGGACTCTCGACTGTCTTGACTTGGAAGTCGAAAGTTAGCAATAGGTCTGTAGCCACCAAATTTCCTATCACGTCAATCCTTCAACCTTCCATGTGGGAAAAGGTAATTGGTCAAAGTGTCAAATATTCAAATTGTGATAACTTCTAAATCCAAAGTCCAAATTTGACAAAATGGGTATAAGCGGAAAGCTCTCAATGAGATCTATACAACTGTAACCTTGGATAAAGAATTTGAAGAGGTTAAATTTTAGTCATTTGGGAGATCCTATTGGATCATATATATTCACATGCATAGGTATATTGCAAGAAACACGGTGATACAATAAACTCTGATTGTATTAAAATGGATGAAACAAAATAGACTATAAAATAAAAGCAACTAGAATGGTGGGAAGTATATCTCTGAGAAGAGATGTCGCAACTACTCTCATGTTTTCATAAGATGAATAAAATAAGAGGTCGATGGGCCTATTTATTATAAGCATGAGGGAAAGAACCCTAAACATCCAAAAACCTAACTCTAGGAAATGAATAGTCATAAAGCTTGAAACCCCAATGTGCTTAGTTGAAAAGTCATCTTCTAGGGGTCATAACTTTTGCATACAATCTCCATTTGGGGAGTTTGATAGACCATTGGAAAGGTCTATCTGAGGAGTATAGTTATCATTCTAGATCACTACGGACTGAAAAACAAAACAAAAAAATTCATTTAGGGACTCAAAATGACCCTAGAAGTGCAAGACTGAGAAAACCATAGAAAAATTACTAGAAAATTGCCAAAATGGAAAATTGTTTTGAGTTGGTGGAATATGTAGGTGGCCACCTATATCCATTTGGATCAACAATGCTCCAACTGGTTCTATAAAAATGTATAGAGAAGTTCTCTAGCCCTAGAGACTTATCCAAACCTAACCCACGAATTGCTGCAAAATCTCCATCCTCTGAAATAACTTCATTTAGCATATTGTTTTCATCATTAGTGATCAAATTCAAGATATTCTCAAGTAGATCTTCTTTAAGTGGAGAATATTCAACCCCCTGTTTTGTGTAAAGGTTATTAAAAAAAATAAAAGCATCTTTTTGAATATTAGGGATACTAGAAACATTCTCCCCATCATCAGTCTAAATTTCATGAATTGTATCGATATGCATCCCGACTTTCACTTGATGATGAAAAAACTTAGTGTTCTTATCTCAGGAATCTAACCACAATGCCAGAATTTTAATGGTCAACTTTCTTCTTCATGATGGAAATTTAACTTCTATTTAAGTTGTTGCTCTCTTTGCAACATCTCATGGGTGACTTTTGTTGATTCCATTCTCCTGGTGCTCACTTCATTGATGTTGCAAATGAATTATTTCTTGTTGTGGGGGTTCAAAATGGTTTTAACCCACAACTTTAAGGCAACCTTCACTGCATGAATCTTTGACTCCCAAATATAAGAGGGGGGCCCCTTCACATATGAATTCCAAGTGTTCTCAATCAGATGATGCACTTCATCATGTTTCAACCACAATGGAATGAAATAAAAGGGAATGGGGCCTTTATTTTATAATTCTTCCATGGTTAAATAAATCGGTATGTGATTAGAAACCTCATCGGAGAGAATTTGAACATGAAAGGAGAATCTTGATTGAAGCATGCAACTCCGAACAATAAATCTATCCAAATGAGAAGCTATATGACCCGGACCAATTATCCTATTAGTCCACATAAAGCTTCCCTTCTTAGGCTTAATATCAATCATAACTAGATCCCTGGTTATTTTATGGGCCTTTGACATTATTTTCACTGATATATTTTTTCTCCTTTCTTTGAACTAACCACCATTCCTTAAGAGCCTCTTTCTTTGGTTCTTAAAATTCTACTTGATTACAATTTCTTGGAAAATCCCATATTCATGGCACTTCTTGCACTTGAATGGGAGCTCGTCATAATCAACCTTTTTCTCATGAGACTAGTTATCCATGACTAGATTTACCATCTCAGGAAGACGCTTATCTAAATCAACTTCAACACAAATTCAAACATATGAAAACATGGGAGATTTAAGCTCTAACTTGTCTATATATTGTCCCAAAGAATTACCTATTGCATCTAACACTTCATCAGACCAATAGTGTAAAGGAAGACATGGGAGTTTAACCCATACTGGGACAACAAAAGGAATATATTTCTCAGGGACAAAAGCTAAGTTACATTATTTAATTAGATACCTCTTGGTCCCATAAAATAAGCCCCATTATGGATATTATATCTCTATATTCTCTAAATTGAAAATGAAATACATAATATCCACTGCCACAAAGGTAGCATTGCATCCTACCAGAAAGAAGGGGCTGCCAATTCTTGTTTATCCAAGCTTCCATGGCTTCTGGAGAGGGCTAGAGTATGGTAAATAACCCCATCAGACTTATTTTTGGAAATCCAATGGCTTTATTTTTAGTTGAAAGATAAGAGATCTTGATCTCAAGCGTGGAAGCCCTCTTCACAAAGTGAGCTGTTGGAGGAACAAGAGGGATTAAACATTGAGATTCAACCAAAACCTTGAAAGCCTCATTCAAGGGATCTGTATCAGGAGGATACACCTGATCCATTGCTGCTTTAGTGACAAAAAAAAACCAGTTACTCAAGCATGCAAGCAACACAAGTTGCATAGTGAGAAAAAAGGTTTTTATATATTATGGCATGGTACAATCTTGATAAGAAGTCTTATGACAACTCTAAATTTAAAGAAGTGATACATCTCAAATCTAATTTAAAAACAAATGAATCATTAATGATGTTAATCATTAACATACTCATAATACATTTTAAAAATAAAATAATGATTACATCAATATGATATGAGAAATATAAATACATGAGCGATATACATATCAATTTACATGCCAACTATACATCTCATCAAAAGCAATAAACATGTTATATATACATCTCAAGTCAAATATAAAACAATCAATATACATGTCAACTACCATATCTATCTAGGTCCACCATTAGAGCTAGAGGCACCAACACCTCTGTTACTAGAGATAGAGGGTCTATCCATACCCATGTCAGATAACAATGAAAAAAGTGGAGTATGATATATCTCTCCATGAGGAAGTGTAACACATGATGTGATCATAACACGTACAATATCAATAACTAGTGTGGTAGGTGTAGCAAATTGTGTCACTGCAATTAGCGGCACAAGTGGATCGACAAATGGTGACACATGTGGAGGAGGAGGAGGAGGAGGAGTAGGAGGAAGATTGGTGGATGGCGCATTTGGTGACACATGGAGGAGGAGGAGGAGGAGGAGGAGGAATATCAGTGGATGGTGTAGCTGATGAAACATGTGGAGGAGGAGGAGGAATATCGGTGGATGGTGTAGTTGGTGACACATGTGGAGGAGGAGGAATATTTATGGATGGTGTAGCTGGTGACACATGTGGAGGAGGAGGAGGAGGAATATTTGTGGATGGTGTAGTTGGTGACACATGTGGTGGAGGAGGAGGATTGGTGGATGGTGTAGCCAGTGACAAAAGTGGAGGAGGAGGTGGCAGTGAAGAAGCAGATGTTGCAGTTGGTAACAGGTGGATGAGGAGGAGGACGAGGTGGATCAGTGCATGTTGCAACTAGTGATACATGTGGAGGAGAAGAGGAGGAGGTGTTGGTGGTAGATTGGTGGATGGTGCATTTGGTGATGCATGTGCAGGAGGACGAGGCGATTTTGGTTTGCTTGATGGAGTACCAAGTGGTGTATAATCATGTGGTGGATGACCAAGAGCATCATCCTTATAAGATGAGCTACATGAAGCATAATGAGCACCATTTGTAAACATTTGGATAATGTTGAGGGAATCAACAACATGATGCATCATTGATGTCATGTGGCGAGGAAGGGTCTCCCATATATCATAAAACTCTGAGACTCCTAAAATCTCTCAAACATGTATAGTTACCACTCCCTACCTACTAATTATACCACATATTCCATCTACCACCTTAGCTTAGACTATGCAATCCAACCTGGGTGGCATGCCAGGTCTTTGTACTCGAGGATCCTAAATTGCCTCATCCATATCCTCATATTCTTTGGGAGACTTGTCCCAAACAAATGTGCCAAAATCAACAAAACAACATATAATAATAATCATATAATTGAAACAAAATGGTACAATAAATTACACGTGTCTTAAATAAGACAAAAAATATGCAACTAGATTTATAAAAACATGATGATAATATTACCTCTATCATATGGTGGCTCCTCTTGAGCAAATATGATGTTCGAACATCCTCTCCAATCCATCCCCAAATACTAGTATTGTACAAGATTGAGGACAAGATTATCCTCTCTAACCAAGAAATCACAAATCTCTCTACTAACCAAAGTATATGGCCACTCGATTGGTCCCTCTTGGGAAACAACTACCCCCACATGTGCATATGCATGTTATTCATTTGGCATAGGAGGTAGGTGTGGTTCCATTGGTCAAGTGGCATGAATCCTCTCAAAAAACAAAGTAAATAGTTTTGATGGAAATAGAAAGTATAGCCTCCCATAAAAATAGAGCGGCAATGATCCAATGCAAAACAAAATTGTCATAAAAATATTTGACCACCTAATCACTCAAGGCCTCTAAACTAATTTATCTACATAGTGCATCAAAGGAAAACCAATGTGTTACCCATGAAAGGTAAAGTGTGTTAGTGTCATGACAATAAGGGACATGCACTTAACCTCCTATGCACCAAATGCACGTATCCACAACTAGGCACCAACAAACTAGAAGTTCGTAGTGTCATCAATGTACTAACTCACATATCTCTACACATATTCCATATGGATCTCTCCTCCAATATCAGGCAGTAGGTCAGGGAACTGGGGCCAAACCTCTCCCCTCTTAGACATCTCGGTGATAAAATAAATATCCTCCTCCATGGGCTTATACCATAGGATGCGACCAACGCTAAATGCATGACTGGCATAATCCTAGATATGGATCAGTTGTTGTAAAAATTATGAGTCTCCTTGAGGGATGTCGCCTCCTCATAAAACTTGAGGAGGCCAATGTTTCTCACACTGACATGGGCTTGAGTTGTAATAGGGAAAGGGAGCATCTCCCTATTCCTCTCTCTGGCTTCCCACTCATGTACAAAGTTGTATGTGTTAACCTATTGTCATTGCACTCATTGCCATCATCTTTGATTCACATATAATTATTTTTAGCCACACATATACAAATAAAACAAATTGAAATTATAAATCACACACACATATAACCATTTTATCTTAATAAAAAATTGACTTTAATTTATGTTTGCAAAATTAATGTGGTAAAATAATAAATGTGCCTTTTATATATAATGTGCACTGTGTCGGGCGTGCTATATCAGAAAACAAGCACCGTACTTTTCATGGTGCTCCATGTTATTTGGTGTAACGATGTTAATTTAGTCATGAAACACACCACTGTGCTATTTTTTTAATATAAAATTAAAATATGTGTATATGTGTAAATTGAAACATGTGGTGTGTGTTTTCTTTAACAGATAATGCGCATTGACATCGTGCATTATATCCAAAGACAAGCCAGGGGCGGCAGGTGCGGGTGGGATCCTAGTGGATCCCGGAGGACAAGTGGAACATCGATTCGCTTGGGGACTTGGATCGAGAACTAATAATGAAGCAGAATGGATGGCGCTGCTCCAGGGTCTTCATCTCATTCGGACCAAAAATCTCCAAAAAGTTCTGGTTTTCGGCGACTCAAGACATGTTATCTATAAGATGATCCATGGGTATCCTACAGGAGACATCAAATGCCGTAGATTATTTAAAAAGGTTCAACTTCTTCAGTCCCAGCACTTTGAATTTTACCACATCCTTCGCCAGATCAACAAAGATGCAGATGCGATGGCTAATGTAGGAGCTAGTCTCCCTCAAGGCCATTACAGACAGGATGACGATCTTCCCATCTTCAAAGTCATTCCATGAAGAGGATCATAAGGAACCACCATCAAATCAAGAACAAGCAAGCTGTTGAAAAGGATCTCCACCCTCTCAAGAAGTATCGTATAGTGACCGTGGTTTTATCCCATTTAAGCTCTTTGGTAACCTCCCTCTCTCGCCTTTTCCCTCCTCCTCCCTCCTTTCCCCTTTCCCCTTTTCCTTCCCTCTTTCTCCCTCTCCTCCCCTTTTTCCGGCCCCCCTACTCTAGCTTCTCCCTCCCTTCCAGCCGTCACCCTCCCCATCATTCTGGCGGCCTCCAGCATTTATTTCCCTGTCTTGTCTTTTC
>LPNX010398171.1:113733-126406 GCA_001517045.1 Pseudotsuga menziesii
TTACCAACACTTAACAACTTATTTTGTTTGAGAGAATGAATCTTAAATTCAAGATAACTTGTTAAATTAACGATACCAATGATGGCTCGTGAATGAGTTAAAATACTAACAATCAAGGGCATCACAAAATGGTAATCTCTTTATTTACCAACTTATTGGTAGTCACATAATTTGATGTGTAAAAACTCTATTACTCTATTAAGAGGAAGAGACAAAATGCATATAAAGTTTTAGACATCTCTTTTTTACTTGCCTTATTCATTGCATATGTAATTTTTCCATTGTATCAAATGAATTGTTTATTGACTTAGGCACCTTGCTTAGGCACCTAACTTATCACAATCACACATTTTTTTGGGAATTTTATACAATTATATATTGGATTGAATCGAAATGAAATTAACTTTATATTGCATTAGTGTTTTAAATGTTTAATGTTGTTCATATGTTTAATTATTCACCTTTCCTTACAATGAAGTTGTGGTTGAAAGGGGTGTTTCCACAAAACCATGTTGTTAACCACTTGGTATTGTCGGGTATTTCAGATGAAAACAAACATTGGGAAAACCCTAAGCCTTGGAGTAAAAAGTGACGTTGTTGGATTAACACGACCCGCTGATGCTACTCTATAACATCTAAGGATGAACATAACCTGTTAGCACCTATGCTAAAATTTGAAGATTTTTACATATGCATCTGCACTAACTCCCCTGCTAAAGTTTAGACCAGTGAAAGAAACATGAAAAAATGTTGAAAATTCCACGTTTTAGCCTTATAAATATGCCTAAATAAGACAAATCTGATCAAGGTTAAACGCTGACAGGAATGGACATCCTGGATGTACTACGGATAAGATCAAAGGCCAAAAAAACATTTCCACAAAGGAAAAGTCGGGAGCGAAAAAACGGAAAAGGAAAAATTCGATTGTGAAAGAGCATAAACCTGACTTCCATTTTCCATAGTCCAAGATCCGACGATCAAGGATGGTTTCAGGATAGATCGATGGTCCAGGAAAAAGTGGGATCGGAAAGGCAGAAGGAGGAAAGGGTGAAATTTCGGTCGTAAAGTTGGTGAACCCACTTTCCGTGATCAACAGGATATACAGTTCAGAGATCTTCAGCACAGATCAACGGCTCGGAAAGGAGAAAAATGGCAGAGGAAAAAAAGGAGAAAATATGACCATAAAAAGTTGAAATCCCCTTTTCCGCTTTCTGCAGCCCGCAATTTGATCTCAGATCAACAGCTACGAAGGTTTTTGTCTTAGATTAATGGTTCATAAGGGAGTGAGAATATAAACAATTTAGCATCGTGAAAGAAAAAATCCCAACTTCCGCTTTCCACAGCCCGCAGCTTGATCCTAAATCGACGATGCAGGATGAATCTTGCCAAAATCAATGGTTAAAGAGAAATCTTGCAGGTGGAAGATAAAAGGATGAAAGAAACCATTGCAGGCTATCTGAAGATCCTCTTAACAATCGTTTTCACCAAGCAGGCCTGAGTCCCAGGCGTCAAATTTTCCCAAATTAATCCACCACGCGCATTCCAGTGTGCTTTCCTAATTTGTTTATGATCATGCAAATCTACCAGATCATAATTTGTTAGGATTTTGTGTGTGCGGGTTTGATTCCCGTATCATAATTAATTTTGGCTCTTTTTTGAGGTTGGTCTTGGGAGCTTAGTACTCTATAAATGTAACCTCAATAGAGGAACAACGGGTTGGACATTCATATTTTGAAGCCTCTGTGCTCGGTTTTGTAGCTCTGCAACTCTTCTTGGGAGCATTAATGCAAAGGGTTTCATGAGTGTCTGAGATTCATCATGGTGTTCAATGTTCAGTCTATTTTCCACTGTTTGCTTCATTTTCATGTATGTGTAGCTCCTGCTAATGTGTTTCTAGTTGTATTCAAGGAATTCGTTCTCTATTTAGCGCTCCTTGCATCGGATAACATGTTTGTTATGTGTTTATGATAAATGACTTGGAATTCATCCTCACTTAGATGCTCCATTTCAGTTATCAGCCTTTATTATTATTTTTGCTAAAGGTGTTTCAGGAGATTCATCCATAGATAGGTGCCTCTTGTTTCATTAGGCTTCTTCTCATTTCCCCTTGTCATCTCTCAAAGATATTTTGCTAAATACTAACACCTATTTTGCCTCAGACTACCAAGGTTTTCACTGGTCATTATTTGTTGTAAGTCATTGAATGTTTCAGGTTTTGACTCCATTGCCCATTGATATTTGACATTTGTCTGTCTTACACCCTTTAAAACCCAAAACAACCCATTCTCCTCATAAATCTAGCCTTTTGAATGCATGTTTAAAGCCAAATGTGTATGTGAATGACCCTGTGACAACGAGAGAGAGCCCTATCCGATAGTATAGGCTAGAATATAGTCTAAATAATGGTTTCAAATGGTTACCCCAGTGGTTCTCCTACCACAACCATAGGAAAATTATTGGGTGATAACTCATTGGCATCTTTGTTGATGACTAATTGCTATTATCTCCTCAGGGAAACGACATTTTTCTAGTTCTACGACCTGGTTTAGCAGTTGGTCATAGTAACATGCTGGTCGTACATGCATTGGCGACTCCACTCAATTTTTTTGAAAGGTGACTCTATTGGTAAATACCAGCGGCCAAAAGAACCAACATGAGGAGCAATCCTGATGCTGAATATTTCCAAGAGATTTTTGATCCAGAGAGTCTGATTCGAAGGGCCAATAAGCTGCAAAGGTTAGTCATGAATTTTTCCTTACCTACTAAAGGTGTTGCTTCTGTTAATGATATATTTGAGCATTGTGATGGAAAGTTTGGGCTAGCCTTCCCTGGGACTAAATCTGAGTCCATCCTCTCTGAAGTGGTTTTTGACACCTCTCCATTTGAATTCTCCCGCTTTTCACGATCACCCCAGACCTCAGAGCCTCTAGGAAGGGATCTCCAACACTTTCCTAACCTAGAGTGCCCCCTATTTTCCACTAAAATAACTGCATTAAGCTCCACATCCAAGCTCCAACAACCTACATCATCCGGTTTAACAACCCCTCATAGCTCTGCAGTTCATCATAGCAGACTGATTTTGTCTATCACTACAACTTCTATCCCTCTTGGAAACCCAGCCTTACCTCCAAGGATGGAAAATAGGTTTGCCCTTATACTCCTCCCTACTGCTCTTCATGACCTTCCTTTGGGATACTCCCAAAGGCTCAAACAATTTCATGGGGAGAGGGGGTATTTAGCCGAGGAACACTTGGGATGGTTTTCATACTGGGTAGACGTGGAGGAAGTAGACCATGATGATGTTAAGGTCAGACTGTTTTCCCAAACCCTAGCTGGAGAGGCAAGAAAATGGTACAAAAACCTCCTAGACAACTCTATTTTGAGCTATTAAGGCTTTGAAGATTCTTTCAAGGACAAATGGGCATACAAGAAGAACCCTAAGTAATATTTGTCCCAATACCATTCCATAAGGAGGAGGGATGAATCTATCCAAGAATTTTTTGATAGATTTATGAAGACATATAATTCCATCCTTGCCCAGCTCAAACCTCCCCCTGGTTCTTCCCAACTCTAATATGCTGAAGCCTTTGATAGCGAGTTTACCTTATGTCTAAGTGAAAGGAGATCAACCTCCTTAGCAGATATGATGAAAGATTCTATAGAGGTAGAGGTAAACTTAACTGCTGCTAGAAAGAAGAAAAGGGATGAGGGAGAATGGAGAAGAGATGAAGGAGAAAGAGGAGAGAGAAGAAGAGATAAAGAACTTGAACAACCCTCTACCTCTAACTCATAAGAGGCGAGAATGGACGTAATGATGAAAACCATGGAGAGGTGGATGGAAAGGCTCACTATGGATAACATACCACCTCCCAAGGAAAATCAGGAGCAACAAAATAGAAACAAAAATGTGAGAAGACCCCAAGTCCTCCAGAACAGGCAGAGAGACCAGCGAAACCCTCCAAATCCACCTATTGGGTCCCCATTTTAGGAGAACTATGCGAAGTGAGGTTATGAATACCAAGTTGAGGATGAAATCCACCAGGTGGATACTGATTCATCCTCTATATTTTTTACCAAAGAAGAGCATGGTGATTCTTGTCAAGTAGTGGAGGAGCGGCCTGCTGAGGAAATAGAGGATTTTCATAAGGGATATCATCTTGTTGTCATAGATCTTCAAAGACAGATTGGTCTAAGGAACATAAATGTTCTTGTTATAATAAACAAAGAGGCGACAAACAAAGCCTCTACAAGCAAACCAAAGAGCATTCCACCCCCTAAGGACACCTCCAATAATGTAATAGAGCCCAAAGGGAAAGAGAAAAAAGAGGATAATCAAAGGCGGTCAGATTAGGGGAAGACCTTGTTCAGTATGGAGGTTAAAACTCCAAATATTAAAATATGCCCCTCTTACTGAATTGTTAAAAATTCTAAATATCATTCCAAAATTGTTGTAGTGTTGAAGCCTTTAGGAGAAGTTTCTACAATATCAGAATCCCTGAATCTTCAAGATGATAGTCCCACCATACTATTTGGACCCCATGTAGATGATTCTGGCGATGAAGATGTCCCCCCCTTTCTATGTCAGTCTGAACATTCATAATGCCATCATGCACAATGCCGTGCTTGATTCAGGAGCCTCCCGCAATTTGATACCTAGGGTGATCATGGATAAGCTGGGGTTGGAAGTAACCAGACCATACACAGACCTTTTCTCCTTTGATTCTAGTAAAGTCAAGTGCCTAGGATTGATAAAATTTCTAGTCATCTCTTTGGCCCAAATCCTTGCCAAGACCCTAGTCATGGATGTAGTTGTAGCTGACATCCCTCAAAATTTTGGAATGTTGTTATCAAGATCTTGGGTAGACAAACTCAAAGGTGCTCTTCAAATGGATATGTCCTATGCCACCATCCGTTTCTTTGGAATACAGAGAAGGATCTTTAGGGAGCAAAAGTTAGCATACATGGTGACCAGCACTGAGAGGCCAAACAACTACCCCATCTATTCATTGGACACTGAGATGGGATATGCTATTTTATTCATAGAAGGAGGAAAATGTAGTTTCAGTTCACAGAATGTTGCCTTTGTGCCTACTCAAGAAGAGGTAAAGGGAGTGTAGAATGTAAGTTTTGATGGGGCAACATGTAGAGAAGGGGCAGGAGCTATAGTTCAGGTGAAACCCCCGGGAGGGAGAGCTCTCAATTATTCCTACAAGCTCACCTTCGATTGCATAAACAATGAGGCAGAATATGAGGCTATGATGTTAGCAATCCAAATCGTAAAGTTCTTCCAAGTTAGGAGGGTAGTGATACATGGATATTATGAGCTGGTAATTAAACAAATGCTAGGCGAATATCAGGCCAGACACCCCATAATGAGAAGCTACAGGAATGTTGCCCAAGATCTGTTGAAGTGTTTTGAGGAATGCAGGTTTAATCTGATGCCCAGATTACAAAATTGACTGGCTGATTCTTCGACCACCTTTGATGTTGTTTTCAACACTCCCTTACATCCCAATAACAAATATGAGGTTGAAGTTAGGCACAGACCCTCTATCCCAGATAATGTCAACAGTTGGCAGGTATTTGAAGATGACAAATAGATTCATAATTTCCTCACTCTCACTGGGGAGTTTGAGGGCTTGACCATTGATGAAAATGATAAACTCCAAGAGGGTCATACTCTCACCCAAGAGTGCTTACAAAGCCAGATTGCTGCTCCCAATGAAATGCCATGTGATGATAGCATTGTCCCTCATAAGGGTGTTGTTAGCAGTAAAACTAGAAAGGATGTTGGGCCAGGAATGCATAAAATGGAACAAGAATATCTAAACAATATATGTGGCAAAGAAATCCTCCAGCTCAAAGGTAGCTCCATCCCCAGAGGTTTAGTTCCTTTAGAAAAGATCTTTGACCCAAATGATGTTGCTAAGGAGCCTCATATGGTCCCAAGTTGTGAGGATATGAAAGATGTTAACATTGGGACAGAAGATCATCCAAAGGCCATCAAAATATCAAGAACCCTCTCACCTGAAGCCAAACATAAGTACATTTCATTGATGAAGGAATACTCAGATGTATTTTCTTGGAGCCATAATGGCCTTAAGGCTTATGACACAAGCATTATCCAACACACTATACCCATCAAAAAGGATGAGATGCCTTTCAAACAAAAGTTGAGAAAAATGAACCCCAAGCTACTACCCCTGGTAGAAAAGGATAAAGAAATTGTTCAAGGAAAAAATCGTTGTGGCCCTCAAATTCTCAAGATGGGTGTCCAATTTGGTTCCAGTGAGGAAGAAGAATGGAGAGATAAGGATATGCATTGACTTCAGAAACATGAACAAAGTCTCTTTAAATAATCATTATCCTCTTCCTAAGATGGATCACATTTTGCAGAAGGTAGTGGGCTCCCAAAGGATCTCCACCTTGGATGGTTTCTTAGGGTACAATCACATCATGGTGCACCCAGAAGACCAAGAAAATACAACTTTCACGACACCTTGGGAAAATTTTATTTATGCTAAAATGCCATTTGGACTCATGAATGCAGGGGAAACCTTCTAGTGGGTCATGGACATAGCTTTTGCTGACAAAAAGGACAATATCATGGTCATCTATTTGGATGACATCATTGTCTTTTCTATTAGATTTTTATCATTTATGCAATATGATCTTAGGATCTTATCTGAGAGAATAACATGCACAACAATAAACACAAGAGACAAGAGACACAGAGAATTTTCCTCGTGGAAACCATAAAGGAGAAAACCCCGCAACTTCCTCAGAGATAGAATGAGCACCAATGGCAACATTAAAACCCAAAGACAAAAAAGATGATCTCCAACAGTTGTTCTCTCTCTCTCACTTGAGAGAGCTTCTCTCTCTCTCACTCATGCGCCCCAGTGAGTGAGCATGTGTGTGATATATAGAAATGAGGAGAGCCTCACTTCTATTTATATTCTTCCGTTCAGTTTATGTCCACTCCAACAAGTCGGCCTCACTTAACAATTACTTACCAGGGCCGACTTCTCTAGGAGATTCTAATAACCCTAGTGCCCCACAACTGTGGGGACTTTGCCCTTCGATCAGCAAGGAGGGTTAACCTTGACTCAATTGTGGGGACTATTGCCCCAACTTACAATGGATGGTTAACCTCAATGACTTTACATGACTTTTTTACATTATTGAATCTCCCGATAGGAACATTGGGGCATGACATGACTCAATTACATTATAGATACTTCCTGGAATAAACATCAAGGTACAATACATAAGATATACAAGTGAATACATTCCGAAGTTACAAATACATCAACACTCCCTCTTAACTAGGAAGGTATTCTCTCGACACAATTTATTAGCACAAGTCTTCTTCTCTATATCATTTGGATCATCATAAAGTCATCTTCAAGTCATCTTCATCATCAATTCATCTTCATCATCTTCATCAAGTCTGGATCATCACTGGATCATCATCGATTCTGGATCATCACTTGATATGGACCATCATTGGATCATCATCGATGCTTCTGCTATCTCAATCAAATGGTGTTATCTCTTCATTATTTTCATCACAGGAAGATCTACAAAGCCAGCCCTTTTCCATGTTGGTTGTAGGCCTAACCTCCAGGTAGGTCTTCATCTTATTCAACACTTATATCTGACCATGAGAGGAACACATTTTAAGAGATTACGTGGAACAATCGGATCAAATAAACGATGACCAAATAAATGCTCAGTCACCTAAAAATCTTCAATCACTTTTTGACCTAATGTCTATTCAATTACTCTTTTACCTGCAAATGCAATGTACACTTTAGGTTTGGCAATAATGATATCTCCCAACATGCCAAAACTAGCAGTCACTCCACCGGTTGTCGGAGATGTCAGAATCGATAAATATAACAACTTTTTATCCTTCTGATGAATATATAATGCAGAAATTATTTTAGCCATTTGCATTAAACTAAAACTTCCTTCTTGCATGCGTGCTCCTCCGGAAGCACACACCATAATGACTGGAAGAGATTCCTCGGTAGCGCACTCGATTAGATAGGTTATTTTCTCACCTACTACAGAGCCCATACTACCTCCCATGAACTTAAAATCCATAACTTCGAGTGCGATAGGAATAGCATTTAATTTACCTATGCCTATTTGAATAGCATCAGTTAAACCTGTATCTATTTGACAGGAATTTATATGATCCATATAAGGTTCATCCTCAGAATTAAGAGGATCAGAATTAGAAGGTTCATCCTCATAATAGAATTTAAGAACATCTAGAGTGTACATGTCTTCATCCATAGGACATCAAGTGCCACGATCATTTAGAAGTTCTATTCTATTTGAACAAGAACCATGTCATAATGGCCCGCCCAACACTTGCATCTTTCGTTCTCAAAGAATGGCTCTCAACTCTAGGATGAGTGTCAGTCCCAGACTGAAACAAATTCCTGGTAATTGACCGGGTGCCTCCATTCTCCCAGAGAATGGCCTCTCGGCACTAAGCTGAGCTTCAATCCCAGACTGAATTAATTTCCTGGTAACTGACCAGGTGCCTCCATTCTCCCAGAGAATGGCTTCTCAGCACTAAGCTGAGCTTCAGTCCCAGACTGAATCAATTTCCTGGTAACTGACTCGGTGCCTCTATTCTCCCAGAGAATGGCTTCTGTAGGTCTTCATCATCTTTGGCCATACTGTGGAATCCTCGGGACTGATTACATGCATCAACAAAACCTTGAAAGAGCATCCTAGCACAGACTATAGGATCTCCAAGGATCTTTTACATGTGACCGTCACAAAACCTCGATGGAGCATCCTAGCACAAACTATAGGATCTCCCAGGATGTTTTCTATGTGACTACCACCACAAAACCTCGAAAGATCATCCTAGCACAGACTATAGGATCTCCCAGGATATTTTCTATGTGGTCAAGAAAAACCTTAAAAGAGTGTATTGCAACTTGCAAGAACTCTAAAGAGAATCCCAGGACTTTTACGAGCACATAGCTCAACCTATGGGATCTCCAGGGTTGATTACATGCCTCTAGTAGCAAAACCTCGAAAGAGCATCTTAGCACAAACTATAGGATCTCCCGGGATCTTTTCCATGCTACCTGTAGCAAAACCTCGAAAGAGAATCCCAGCACAGACTATAGGATCTCCTAGGATATTTTCTATGCTACATGCACAACCTGTCCACGGCCAACCTGTAGCAAAACCTCGAAAGAGCATCCGATCACAGACTATCGGATCTCTCATGATCTTTTACATGCTTATCTGTATAATCTATCCACAGAGTATCATCCTGATACTCATCACAACATCATCCTGATGCATATCATCATCATATGATCATCCTGATCATCATCATAGCAGAAACTAAAGCATCATCCCGATGCTCATCACACAGCGCTTACATCCACAACCATGGGAAGGATCCTCCTATCATGCTTGGAATGGCTTCTGCAAATGTGTCCCGTCACTTCTTCCTCGAAGTATCTTCTATCTAAAGAACACTAAGCCTCTCTCTGAAGTACTCAAACTTCACTCTGGCTAGTGGTTTGGTCAACACATCTGCTATCTGCTCGTCCGTCACAACATACTGGAGCTTCACTACTCCTCTCTGCACCATATCCCTGATATAGTGATATTTGATCTCGATGTGCTTCGACCTGTCGTGGAACACCGGGTTCTCAGACAACTTCACACAACTCTGGTTGTCACGGGTAGCATCCAAAGGGAGATCAAATAACTCAGACAGTAGATTCCTGAGCCATACTCCCTCACAACTAGCCGAACAAGATGCAACGTACTCTGCTTCGGCTGTACTCAGTGCTATGTAGGATTGCTTCCTGCTAAACCAAGAGATCACACCTGATTCCATACTGAAGCAGCACCCCGAGGTGCTCTTTCTATTTGCAGCACTGCCTACCCAATCTTAATCAACATAACCCTCCAGATTAAACTTTTTATTCGCATCATACTCGAGCCCATAATCAATCGTACCCTTCAGGTACCTCTGAATATGCTTTACAGCAATCAGGTGAACATGTGTAGGATCTGTCAGAAACTGGCTCAAGGTGTTCACCGCAAAGCAAATATCTAGTCTTGTGTTTGTCAGGTACATCAAGGACCCAATCATTTGATGATACATAGTGGCATCAACCGACTATGATGAAGCAACACTCAATAGCTTCAGGTTCGATCCCATAGGTGTGGTCATGGCCTTGCAGTCCATCATCCTAAACCTCTTCAAGATCTCTATTGCATACTTCCCTTGTCCTAGGGAGATTCCATCCGCATTCTGCCACACCTCCATGCCTAGAAAGTAGTGCATCATATCCAAGTTATTCATCTCGAACTCGGTAGCAAGTCTCCTTCTTGCAACTTTAATGGGTTCCTCTTTTCTCTCAGGAACAAGTCATCAACATATAACGGGAGCATCACAAGTCTTCCACCTTCAACCTTGAAGTAAAGGTTGGAATCCACTTTACTCTTAGTAAAGCATAGAGTCATCAGTAATCTGTCCATCCTGTCATACCATGTCGAACCTCAGGATCTTCTACAGTCACTCCCTCTGAAGTCATTCTCCCTCTGCCTTTCGTACTCTATGCATTGAAACATTTTGTACCAGAGTGACAAGTAGCTTCCTCTTCTACTAATATTATATGTATCCATCTAGGGTCACTATATACCAATATCCTATATCTTTGAAAGCGTTCTTCTCGCACCCATCTGTGAGCTTGTCATCCTCTATAGGCTTTCATCTTCAACCTTGTAGCAAAGGTTAAGATCTTCATCACTCTAGGTGATCTTTAAGCTCATCATGTATGTGTTATCCCATGGGTGCCTTCTGAGCTCATACAAGGCCTTCTTTCATTTGCACACATGATTCTGCCTGTCATGTGTATTTCTAGTGGCTGCAAATGTCTCTTCATAGTCTATGCCTCGTGCTATGAATCTTGCCTTGTATCCCATGATGTTTCCATCTACTGCATGATGGAACTACGAACTTCCCTTCAGGTCTCGATACTGCGTCCTAGACATCATTCTTCTTGAATTGGTCTTCCCTATATTCTTGGCTACTTCTTCATAGCTAGAAGGTTCTGCATCAATGATGTCGCTGCATTCGTCATATTATTCTTCATCTTGAACTATCGTCACTTGTTCTTCGAAACAAGTCTCATCCTTCTTTCCTTGTAGGTGATTGTACACAATCTTTCCTACAAGTCAAATGCATTTGTATGGTTATAAACATTTCATAAGGCATATTCATAGTGGCAAATTCTTATGCATAAATATATCATCATGCAACTACTTTAGCCAATACAACATTCATCCATATCTCACGAAAATTTTTCTAGATGCCTTCCATCTCTACCAAGACATCATTGAGATTGTGCACTAATCCAATATGTTAGCAAAGAGGTTTCATTCTAGATAAGTAGCAATGGAGAGTTGTATATCACCATGAGCTACTTACCCATCACATGCATATTAAAAGTATACTGTCATTAATGCAAACATTCTATCATGCATAACACATCAACTGAACATAAACAAATGCATAACAAAATAATATCATGAAATGACAATTGAATACTTATCTTTATTTATTTCATGGGTAGACTGCTTCTTTCAGCTTCATCATCATCTTCATTCATAGCATCATTATTCCTTATCCAAATACTTAGATGGATAAAAGTTTATTCAAGAATTTAGTTCTTCATATTCCTCGTCGCTTGAGGGATCTTCTTTGAATTGTGAGGACTTGATCTTCAGTAGCTCCCATCTTCTGTTCTCTTATTATGAGTCGAGCTTCTTCTTATGTGCACTCTTCCCAGAGTCTACTGAAAGTAATTACTTCCTTCCAGCACAAATCCCTCGAATGAATGAATCCCATGATCCTGGGAGGCCATTCATGGTGGTTATCACCACTTCTTCTTCTACCACTTCAAGTTGTTATTTGATTTGGGAGACCCTTGTAAAGTATGACTGTATGGTCTCTGCATTTTGGATCTTCACATTCTTCAACTGTTTTCTCAAAGTCATCTTTCGATTTATGTTTGATAGGTATAACTCCCGATTCAATTCTATTCCATTGACATATCATACATTTATACATTTCATGTGGCGGTTGAGAACCAGCCTTTTCACCTTCCTATGCAACTATTCATATTCCTATTTATTTATTTATTTACAATATATAATCCCGACGGATTATATTCTAACAATATGCCTCTTAATCCGAAGGGGTGTTCGTAAGTCCGAGCATGGTTCTGAATCTTTCAAACTTTTCTCGTCCAAGCACTTTGGTGAAGATGTCTACAACTTGATCATTTGTGGAGCAATGTCAAAGATGGACTGTCTTGGCCTCTACATGATGTCGAATCAAATGATACTTTGTGTTGATGTGTTTGGTTCGATCATGGAATCTAGGATTCTTAGCCAGCTTGATTGCAGAAGTATTGTCGACCAACAATGGAGTGGAGTTCTCTTGTTTTTCTTGCAAATTGTCAAGTATATTCCTGAGCCATACTATTCTTTCGTTGCTTCAGCTGCAGCCACATATTCTGCTTCTGTTGTTGAATCTGCCAGAACTGACTATTTGCGTGATCTCCATGAGACAGCTGCTGATCCAAGACTCATAGTGTATCCAGAAGTTGAT
>LPNX010398171.1:128881-157649 GCA_001517045.1 Pseudotsuga menziesii
GTCTTTGATGGACTCCCACGAAGCCCAACACTGATCTGATGTGTGGCGAGTCTTTCCACAACGCTTGCACTACAGATCTGATCTTTTGCTGAAGTTGTTTCTGCCCTCTCTGCCTCTGAAGTTTCTTTTTCCTCTGCCTCTCTTGCTGCAATCTCCCTTAGAAGGGTCTTTGGACCGATTCTTTGTTTTTTGAACAAAGTAAAGGGATTCTTCAACAGCCTCGCTTGATTTCTTAATCTTTCTAGACCATTTTGGATATGTTTCCTTGCCAGTGAGGACATCCCCCACAATAGATGCTATAGATTGCATTTTTACAACTGTTAGTGTAATTTACAATATTGATCTTGATATGACAAAGAGAAATAGAAAAACAATAACCTTGCAGGTCTACAGTCTCTGCCAAGGTGATTTACAATCTTGATATGCTGTCAATAAGCAAATTTGCTGGTGGCAATCTCATACACGAATACAATTCTTGCATACTTCTTGCAGCAGAATGAAAGAAAATTGAAATTCATCAATTCAATTCTTTATGCAGTCAACATGATGGGCAGTCTCAACAATCTTCAAAATACTTCTTACAAGTGACAGAAGGGTCGAGTCTCAGCAAGTCAATCTTCAGCTGTTAACAATCTTCTTAACCAGTGTGGTCACAACTTCAATCTCAAAAATCCATCTTCAAATCAAAAAGAGGAAAACACTTATATGCATATACATTTTATAGTACTAAAACACTATGCATAGTATTCATGAGCCTCTTCTTTTAATTCAAACAGTAATATATGCAGACCATGCACAAGACAGGGCATAAATTAGGGTTTTTACATTCCCATCGGTAGCAGCAATATTTAAAATACTTCTTACAGCCTTCTGAAAGAATATCAACCACATAAGATTGTCTCAAATCTTAGCATCCATTACACAGTCTCAAATCGCAGCATGCATTATATCAGTCTCAGTATTCAGTCTCTGAGATCGGTCTTCAAGTAGGTCTTCAACAGGCTGTAGCAACACAGGCTCGCTTGATACGTAGGCAGCTCCACAGGTTCAGCAGCATTTCAAGAAGTAGACAGCAGCATGTATACACCAGCAACATAAAAAAGTTTCCAGACTCCACACAGTTTATTCAATATATATCAGTCAATATATTTGCAGTCACAGTCCATTTCAACTAGCAAAAAAGGTTTACCTGCACGCTATTACAATTGTTCAACGCAGTCTTCACAGTGATGCTCACACAACAGTAGCATATCACTGCCTTGTATCTCCCCAACGCATACATTATATCTCCAAATCCTTGTATGAAGTCGCAGCACTATATTCTGCAGCGCGTGAATACATCAGCGAGTTAAAACTTGTGTCTTCAGCACCGTGCTTCTTGTGAAGTCGTCCCTCGTTACAGGTTTCATTCTCACAACGAAGTCTCACAATGAACTTCCCGCATAAAACTAGGGCAAAATTAGGGTTTATGCGTTCAAGCTTCCACAAGAGTCTTCAAGTCTTCACAACGCAGTCACACCAGGCACACCAATGCAGTCTTCACAACGCAGTAGGCACAGGCTCAGTCTTCAGGACAATCAAAGGAAGTCACAGGTAGGCTCAGGCTCAGTCTCCACCCAGCCGACTGAGGGCATGAATCTTCAGCAAATTGTCATTAGAATAGGCTTACTCTTCCATAGATTCTCATCTTTGAATATTGAGATCTCTTCTTGGGTGGTCGCAACACCCAATCATACACAGAAGATCTCAAAACAAATCTCACACATGAAACCATGGCTCACACAACAAATATTATCCATCAAAACTTGACTTCACATACATCATGCATATTCTTCCAATATTCAAGCAGAAAACACAAGGATTCTGCAATGAACAACCTATGAGTGCAGGTCATAGAAATTAGGGATAGTTAAACCAACCATCTGAGAAATATTTGAATTTTCTTTCTGGAAAAGAATAGTTGAGAGCATGTAGCGAATTAAGCGAGTAATTATTAAAGTGCATGATCCAAAGGATTTCTCATGTCTCAAATTAAAACGCAGTTTAGTCGGAGAAGCGTCTAGAGGAAGACTAGCAACCCACAGGAAACCCGAAAACAATTTGGCAGAGGGAAGAATGGATGGTATCAACGTAGATATCAAAAGCAGCAAGAGATATCAACGCAGTCACACGCAGTATTATTTCTCCAATACTACAGTCTTCAAATTATAAACTCCCTCATGAAATCGCAGCTCTGATAGAGAAGAGAGCAGTCTGGCAAATGAGGCAAATGAGAAGAGAATAACGCATACAAATGAATGCGCACAGGTTGGCAAAGAGAAATGCATGCAAATGGCAGACTGACGGAGCAGGCAGTCTGGCAATGGACTGGCAAGTAGAATGCCAGGACTGAAATGCAGCAGGCAGGCGTTATGGCAAATAGCCAAGATCTGATACCACTGATAGGTATAACTCCCAATTCAATTCTATTCCATTGACATATCATACATTTATACATTTCATGTGGCGGTTGAGAACCAGCCTTTTCACCTTCCTATGCAACTATTCATATTCCTATTTATTTATTTATTTACAATATATAATCCCGACGGATTATATTCTAACAATGTTCTTCCCTTCAAATAGCTTGGTCAAGGAATCAAACATCTTTTTTGGTGTCTTTAGGGAAGACACTTGTGGTATAAAGTGATCCTTGATTGAATCAACAATGATCTTCTTGTGTAAGGCTTTTTAGCCTCATCTCCCTATGGAACTAGAACCTCTCTACTTATGTAGGTGTCCAATTAATTTTCTTCAAGAACAAGTGAGATCCAATACTTCCATGATTGGAAGTTGTCAGTTTCACCAAGCTTGTCATCAAGCTGGTGTGATTAGACATTTTGAAATAAGAACCTCAAATGTAAATAGCAAAAGATTAGATCTTGCCGATTTGAGGTGTCCGTCTTGGTTCCGGAGCTGGCTGATCTAGGGTTTGTCAAAGAAAGCCCTAATTTTCAAAACTTGGAATCTTTCAGATCTGATTGGATAGACAGACAGACCTCTTCAAGGCAAGCTGTTCAATGTACTCATTTTCTAAAAACAGTGGAGGGAATCTCCCGGAACAGGAAGCCCTAATTTACCAATTTCCTCTCCAGAAATTCCTGATACTGTTTCTGTGGTATCTCTGAAAGTACTACTCCTCTATGTGTAAAATTTTGTACTAAGGTAGCCTCACTTGTCCTTGTTCCAACAACATAGTCTTCATTAGAATTGGTTTCACCAATTGGGACTTATGAGCATTTTTCCAAGGTGACCTATTTCAGGACTGTTCAGCATAGCGAAGTTGTATGGACTACCATATGTCACTGTTTCATCTTTGGGGTCTGAAAATTTTACCACAGAAAGTATAGTCTGTGGCCTTTCTGTAACATCTTGAGAAATTGCATTTGGACCTTCGTAGCCCAAGATATAGCAATTCTCCCCATGTGTCCTGTTTGGGGAGGAATCCTGGGAGAGGCAGGAGCCCTAACTTGGAGGAATCATATCTCCTAGAATATAGTGAATAGAAGGCTAAAACTTAGAGACACTATACATCAGGAATTTATCTTCGACCTATGAAAGTTTCATCACCTGAGCCTTCTCCAATCTCGAGATATAGCAAATATACCAAAACTATAAGTTTCAATATTTTATGGTTTTTCAGGCCCAGGGTCAAACTAGGGTTTGACTTTCCTAGAGTTTCACCCAACCAAAAATATCGACTCAGGTATCTAAACTTTTATTTTGATGAGGAGAGTAATCCTATGCCGGGCTCACTCAAAAATTCCTCTTCTGTAAGAATCCCTAATTTCCTGCACCAAAAACTGAAAATGCTCGGAATCAAATTTTGCTTCGACAGAAAGATGCGCCCTTCAATGGAGAGTTAGCCTAGACTTCTTCTACTGATGGATTATGAAGAGGGACCCAAGAAGTAAGAATCCCTAGCTTCCACAACTGCACAGTGTCTTCTTCTCAAGTTATCTCTGATACCATGTTAGATTTTTATCATTTAAGCAATATGATCTTAGGATCTTATCTGAGAGAATAACATGCACATCAATAAACACAAGAGACAAGAGACACACAGAATTTTCCTCAGGGAAACCATAAAGGAGAAAACCCTGCAACTTCCTCAGAGATAGAATGAGCACCAATGGCAGCAGTAAAACCCAAAGACAGAAAAGATGATCTCCAACAGTTGTTCTCTCTCTCTCTCTCACTTGAGATAGCTTCTCCTCTCTCACTCATGCGCCCCAATGAGTGAGTGTGTGTGTGATATATAGAAATGAGGAGAGCCTCACTTCTATTTATATTCTTCCGTTCACTTGATGTCCACTCCAACAAGTCGGCCTCACTTAACAATTAATTACCAGGGCCGAATTCTCTAGGAGAGTCTAATAATCCTAGTGCCCCACAACTGTGGGGACTTTGCCCTCCGATCAACAAGGAGGGTTAACCTTGACTCAATTGTGGGGACTATTGCCTCGACTTACACTGGAGGGTTAACCCCAATGAATTTACATGACTTGTTTACATTATTGAATCTCCCGATCAGAACATCGGGGCATGACATGACTCAATTACATTATAGATACTTCCCGGAATAAACATTGGGGTATAATACATAAGATATACAAGTGAATACATTCCGAAGTTACAAATACATCAACATTTTCATAGTGTGATGAAGAACACGTTGCACACCTACTGAGAATGTTCAGAAAGTGCAGAAAATTCGGCATCTCTCTGAATCCAAAGAAGTCATTCTTTGCTATGAAGGAAGGGAAGTTGTTGGGGCACATAATTTCTTAGGAAGGCGTCAAAATAGATTCAAAGAGAGTTTAGGCAATACATAAAATTGAACTCCCTCAGAATAAGGTGGAGGTTTAGTCTTTTCTGGGAAAGGTGAATTTTCTGAGGAGGTTTATTGCTGCCTTTGTTGAGATAGTAAGGTGTGTAACTAACATGTTGGGAAAGGACAAAGAGATCAAGTGGACACCTGAAGCAAAACAATCCTTTGAAGATATCAAGAAGGCTATCTCAGAAGCACCTGTACTTGCAAGCCTTTATTTCTCTAAATATTTCCTCATATTCTCATTTGCTTCAAAGCAAACAATGGTAGGGGTATTGCTACAGAAGAATCATGAAGGAAATGAGCAGCCCATTGCTTTATACATAAAGACCTTGAGAGATGCTCCACTAAAATACAACATCCTAGATAAGCAGGCTTATGCTCTGATGCAGGCCTTGAAGGAGTGCTGAGTGTACATCCCACACTCTCATATTATTGCCCATGTCCCCACCAGTGCAGTAAAGGATATCCTAACCCATCCAGATCCTGAAGGTAGGAGGGTAAAATGGATAACAGTCCTACTTGAATATGAATTGGATATTAATCCCACTAAGCTGATTAAAGGCCAAGGACTAGCCAAAGTCATGTAATAATCTAACTGTGATGCTCTCAGCCTACACATGATCGTTGAATTATCAACAGAAGAGAAACATCCTAAGGGACAACCAGATCTCCAAGTAGCTGAGCATTTCCTGTCATCCCCATGGTACACTGACATCATCTTTGTGTTACAACATCTGCAAGCTCCATAAGGTATGTACATAATAAGGGCTAGATTTCTCAAGCAGAAATAAACAAGGCTTTGCATCTTGGATGGAAAATTGTATTGGAAAGAGCTAGGAGGGGTTATGCTAAACTGTGTGGATGAATAGGAGTTAAAGAAGCTCATTGAATAATTCCATGCAAGATAATATGGAGGTCATCATTATTGGAAGGCCACTATGAACAAGATCATGAAGGCGGGGTTTTATTGGCCTACCATCTTTTTGGATACTCACAAATAGGTTGTTGCCTGCCATAAATGCCAGATCTTTGAAGGAAGGAGGAAGCTTCTACCACTGCCTCTGAAACCCATACATGTTGAGGCCCCTTTCTAGCAATGGGGGTTGGATTTTATTGGAGAGATAAACCCGTCTTCCTCAGGACAGCATAGGTGGATCCTCACTGCCATTGATTATTTCACCAAATGGATTGAAGCCATCCCAACTAGACAAGCCACTAAGACAGTGATTATGCAGTTTCTAGAAGAGCACATTTTGTCAAGGTTTGGGGTTTCTAGAAAGCTGATCACTAACAATGCTGTTGCATTCAAGTCAAAGAAGATGGTGGAATTTTGCTTCAAGTATCACATACAGCTGGGGCATTCCACAACTTACTATCCATGGGGAAATGGGTTGGCAGAATATTCAAATAAGAGCCTGATAAGGATCATCAAAAAGTTGCTTCAGGACAATAAGAAAGCTTGGCACACAAAGTTGATCCATGCTTTGTGGGTTGATAGAATCAGTGTGAAGAAGTATATTGGCACCTCGCCATTTCAACTTGTCTATAGCTCTGAGGTATTTTTTCCTAGTTCCCTAACCTTTCCAGTGATGAGATTGTTACAAGAAGAAGATGCTGAAACAAAACCAACCCAGAGAAGGATGTATTAGCCGGTAGAACTACAGCAGCAAAGGGAGAAGCTTTTTGATAGAACTCATAAATTTCAAGACAAGATGAAAGGGATTTTTTATGAAAGGACAAAACCTGATGATTTCCAGATGGGGGATGTAGTTTTTCTATGGGATGCACCACATGAAGAGAAAGGGAAACATGGTAAGTTTGATCACATGTGGAAGAGCCCTTATAAGATTTCATCTTTTAGAGGAAAGAATGCCTACATACTAGAGGAGATGGAGGGCGGTCTGGTATTTGGAGCTCCTGTAAATGGGAGGCTCCTTAAGCACTACTTTCTGTCAAGTAAGTTCAGTTTCCCATGTCATTGTATATAACATTTTATTTTAACATTGAATGTGTGGATAGTCCCCTATTAGACTTAAAGCCCAAGGTGAAGGCAGTAAGGTCTCCAACAGGGGTTGTCATTTGTTTTTTTTTATGCAAATTTGAGGTTATAGGCACTAGAACAAATTTTGAGGTGATGGGCCTTCGGGACAACACAAAGTGGTGCAGTTAGCAAGGATTTTTGTAGATACAAAGGGCCCAATGGAGCAGGCACTTGGTCTACGAGGTTCTCTGCTACCTCACAAGGAGGATAACATCCCCGAGTTGGAGTCGTTGTTAGCACCTGTGCTAAAATTTGAATATTTTTACATATGCATATGCACTAACTCCCCTGCTAAAGTTTAGACGAGTGAAAGAAAGATGAAAATTTGTTGAAAATCCTGAGTTTTATCCATATAAATATGCCTAAATAAGAAAAATTTGATCAAGGTTAAAAGCACATTAAAAGCTCACCAGAATGGACGGCCTGGATGTACTATGGGGAAGATCAAAGGCCAAAACAACATTTCCACCAAGGAGAAATCGGGAGCGAAAAAGAGGAAAAGGAAAAATTTAGTTGTGAAAGAGCGTAAAACCGACTTCTGTTTTTTGCAGTCCAAGATCTAACGGTCAAGGATGGCTTTGGGATAGATTGACGGACCAAGAAAAAGCGGGATTGAAAAGGCAGAAGGAGGAAAGGGAAAAATTTCGGTCGTAAAGTTGGTGAACCTGCTTTCCGCAAGATCTATGGTTCAGAGATCTTCCACACATATCAACGGCTCAGAAAGGAGATAAAAGGCGGAGGCGTAAAAGGCAAAAATCTGGCCATAAAATGTTGAAATCCCATTTTCCACTTTTCGCAGCCCGCAGCTTGATCTCAGATCAATGGCTGGGAAGGTTTATGTCTTAGATCAACGGTCTGGAAGGGAGGGGAAAGGTGGAAAGCCAAAATATAAAACAATTAGCATCGTGAAAGCAAAAATCCCGACTTTCGCTTTCCGCAGCTTGATCCCAGATCGACAATGCATGATGAATCTTGCAGAAATCAACGGTTAAAGAGCAATCTCGCAGGTGGAAGATAAAAGGATGATGGAAATCATTGCATGTTGTCCGAAGATCCTCTGAACAGTCATTTTCACCAAGCATGCCTGAGTCCTAGGCGTCAAATTTTCCCAAAATGATCCACCACATGCATTCCAACGTGCTTTCCTTATTTGTTTATGATCATGGCAAATCTACCAGATCAAAATTTGTTAGGATTTTGTGTGTGCGGGTTTGATTCCTGTATCATAACTGATTTTGGCTTTGTTTCGAGGTTGGTCTCGGGATCTTGGTACTCTATAAATGTAACCTCGATAGAGGAACAACATGTTGGACATTCATGTTTTGAAGCCTCTATGCTTGGTTTTGTAGCTCTGCAACTCTTCTTGGGAGCATTAATGCAAAGTGTTTCATGAGTTTCTGAGATTTATCATGGTGTTCAATGTTCAGTTTGTTTTCCACTGTTTGCTTCATTTTCATGTATGTGTAGCTCCTGCTAATGTGTTTCTAGTTGTATGCGAGAAATTCGTTCTCTGTTTAGCGCTCCTTGCATTAGATAATGTGTTTGTTATGTGTTTATTGTAAATTTGAGCACATAGATATGTAGACAAATACACAACTCACAAAGTGGATCTCACAATTTACTCAGCAATTGAAGAATGAAACAGTGCGAAAAAGGCTTGTAGCTCTGAATGCTTTCATTAATCAAAAAGTAATCCAATGATAATTACAATGAAGTAAAATGGCTTTAATAGCCACAAGCAATTCAAATCCACATGAGGAAGTTCGAATTGATTAGACTCTACTTGACTGTAGGTAACCAAGACCTTGTCTAAATCACTATCGAAGGACTCAATAGTTAACTGACCTTGTCTAAACCATAACCGGAGTTCATCAGAGCTCTAAAACACAACTCAAGTGTTACATTCAGTGTTGACTAAGGTTAACTGACTGTGGTAGGTGAGAAATGCGCCCCACATGTGTTCAGTTAAGTAAACCTAGCACTAACTAAATGTAGAGGACTAGAACTGAATGTAACTGACTCCTAAATTAGCTTGACTAGTCATTAACTGAAGTGGACTGACCTTGGTTGGTTTCGACACTCCCAGTGGCTTCCTAAATCGTAGGGATTGGTCTAGGAGGCTCCTAAACTGATGCAATCAAGTGCAATCCGTGGCAGTGAGCCTCAATTAGTGTTCCCCACACTTTAGTAACCGAAACATGTGCCCCACTTAGGTCAAGTGGACTCAATGGTGTTAATGACTATAAATAGACTAGATGGACTCCCGATTTAGTCATGACTCCAAATTTAGATGTATAACCAAATTTGGACAAGGGAGGATTAATAATCCTAACACCCCCCCTGAATGCTAACTTGGAAAAACTGTGGGCCCTGGTAACTAAGACCATAGGTCACCCATTACACTAAGTAAAATAAGTAACTGCTTAATACAAGGAGCTAGGGCAAAAACCACATGGGAAAAAATACCTCCCTCTAGCTAAGCAGGTAGAATCAGGTCTCAAGTTTGAAAAACTTGAAAATATGTTGCTGCAATCTTCATCTCTGTGAGGTAGTGAAGCAGCATGCATGGTGTGCTATGCACAGGTACTCCGGGGGCTGGCATGTAGACTTCTCCTTCTTCTCCAAAAATGATGATGGGAGGAAGGAGGAATGTAACCTTTGTCTCTTACTGAATGAAGAGGTGTATGATCATATCCATTATTCTGAATGTAGTAAGACTGAGCCCTTGCCATATTGCATCTTACAGGAATTCTATTGCATCTCCCTGAAGGAGGTAAAATAGCATGACATAGCGTAAGAGTCTTTCCTTTCTGAGTGTCAGGTGAGTTTCCAGTCATCTTCCTAGCTTCCAGTTTGGAAGTAGGGACTGAATCTAGATCTGAGTCACCCTGAATCTCAAGGTCATAAACTGATATAGATGGATCTGCAATACTAGTAGAAGCTGTAAAAGAAGTAGATGCAATGATTTTACCTTCCTTTGCAGGTGGCTGCTGAGAGTGCATTGGTTCTGAAGGAGGCATGAAATGCGAGAACTCATATGCTTTTGAAGCATGATTTGCAGTACCCTTTGCTATTATGCTCCCAGTAGAGATATCTGTGATCTCCACTGAGTCAGGACCAAAGATCACTCGCTTTGGAGATCCAGTATGGGTCATTTGATAGACATATAACATGTTTGAAGCTAGGGAGGGAACAAATAGCACATCTTTGAACCTTCCATGTTCAAGTTGGATAGAGCCCTTCCCTTTTGTTTTGACTTTACTATTATTGCCCATCTGAATACTAGGACCATCAAAGGACTGAAAAGAAGATAATGATTCTCTAGATGCAGCCATATGGTTGGAAGCTCTAGAATCAATGAGAAAGATAGGTGCTGATGTGCAGCAGGCCTTCAGTGCATGTCCTTTCCTTTGGGATTCTTCTTCTTCTTCTTTAGAGTCTTCCTTCCTTGCGCTAGTAGGTACATAAATGTTGTGCTTTTTCAAGAGAAGAGCCATTTCATCAAGTTGTCTTCTCATACAGGAGCTTTATGAATGGAAGCCTCTTCCACAGTAAGAGCAGAGGACCTTGCCTTTGCCATTCTTCTTGCTTCTCTTCGAACCTGAAGGTTCTTTTGACTGCTCTTTCTTCATAGGGGACTCATCTCTTTGCTTCCCTTTGTCATTCGCTACCTTATCTCCTCTTGCAACTAGAGCTAGATCTTTGGGAGATCGAATGATCCCCATTTGGATCAATTTATCATTCTCATAAATAAGAGATTGGATGAAAGCATTAAGAGTGGGCATCTTCCAATTTGGAGTAGTGAGCCTTACTGTTTGGAAGGTGGATACAAAGACTGAGTAGTCTGAATTGAGCTTTGTGAGAATAGCAAGGATGAGTTGATCTTCATCCTTCTCCACTTTGCATTGCTTCAACAGATATATCAGGTTCTTGAACTTTGTGAAGAATGCATTCAGAGATTTGAAATTGGATGGATTGAGAGTAATCAGATCATTTTCTAGCTGATGGATCCTCATCTCATCATGCTTATCAAATAGGGAGGCAAGCTTGTCCCAAACCAGCTTGGGAGTCTTCAATTCTAGAATGTGAAACGAAAGATCTTGAGAGACTGAGGAGAGCAAGTGTCCAAGGGCTTCATCAAGCCTGTTCATGTACTTAGCTCTGTCTTTATCTGAATCTAGCTCTTCCTTTGCTTCTTCTATGAGTCTGAAGAGCCCTTTGGTGCGGAGCATTACCACCATTTCTGCCTTCCACTGGTGATAGTTGAAGGGAGTGAGAGGCTCTATTTGATGAGCCATTTTGAATGTAGTAGGAAGAACTGAGTTGCTGTAGCGAATGCAGTGAGAAGAAAGGGCTGCTTGTAGCAAATGCTGTAAGAGAAGCTGATAACCTGTCACACAATCAAACATACAAAGTAAGGTCGACAGTCTACACTTTTGGAATTTCCTTCACACCCAGCATAGTTGATCAAGCAAGCTTGATCAACAATTTCGTAACTTGGGATATTAAGTGGTAAATTCTCCGCTTCTGGTGCAGTACTAGAAAGAGCAATTTGCCAAAAAAAATGATCCGGCTGGAGATCTGAGGAGGAGAGGAGTCTTGTCCACTGAGGCTCTGATACCATGTAAATTTGAGCACATAGATCTGTAGACAAATACACAACTCACAAAGTGGATCTCACAATTTACTCAGCAATTGAAGAATGAAACAGTGCGAAAAAGGCTTGCAGATCTGAATGCTTTCATTAATAAAAAAGTAATCCAATGATAATTACAATGAAGTAAAATGGCTTTAATAGCCACAAGCAATTCGAATCCACATGAGGAAGTTCGAATTGATTAGACTCTACTTGACTATAGGTAACCAAGACCTTGTCTAAATCACTATCGGAGGACTCAATAGTTAACTGACCTTGTCTAAACCATAACCGGAGTTCATCGGAGCTCTAAAACACAACTCAAGTGTTACATTCAGTGTTGACTAAGGTTAACTGACTGTGGTAGGTGAGAAATGTGCCCCACATGTGTTTAGTCAAGTAAACCTAGCGCTAAATAAATGTAGAGGACTAGAACTGAATGTAACTGACTCCTAACTTAGCTTGACTAGTCATTAACTGAAGTGAACTGACCTTGGTTGGTTTCGGCACTCCCAGTGGCTTCCTCAATCGTAGGGATTGGTCTAGGAGGCTCCTAAACTGATGCAATCAAGTGCAATCAGTGGCAGTGAGCCTCAATTAGTGTTCCCCACACTTTAGTAACTGAAACATGTGCCCCACTTAGGTCAAGTGGACTCAATGGTGTTAATGACTATAAATAGACTGGATGGACTCCAGATTTAGACATGACTCCCAATCTAGACATATGACCAAATTTGGATAAGGGAGGATTAATAATCCTAACATTTATGATAAATGTCTTGGAATTCATCCTCAGTTAGATGCTCCATTTTAGTTATCAACCTTTACTGTTACTTATGCTAAAGGTGTTTCAGGAGATTCATCCATAGATAGGTGCCTCCTGTTTCATTGGACTTCTTCTCATTCCCCCTTGTCATCTCTCAAAGATATTTTGCTGAATACTAACACCTATTTTATGTCACAATACGAAGGTTATCACTGGTCATTATTTGCTATAAGTCCTTGAATGTTTTAGGTTTTGACTCCATTGCCCAATGGCATTTGACATTTGTCTGTCTTACACCCTTTAAAACCCAAAACAACTCATTCTCCTCAAAAATCTAGCCTTCTGAATGCTTGTTTAAAGCCAAATGTGTATGTGAATGACCCTGTGACAACGAGAGAGCCCTCTCTAATTGTATAGGCTAGAATACAGTGTAAATATTAGTTTGAAATGGTTACCCCAATGGTTATCCTACCACAACAATAGGAAAATTATTGGGTGATAACATAACCCATCACCATCATCCATGGTTATTGAACCAAGCATCCCCCGTTAAGCCTAATTAAGTATCAACTAATCAAAGAGCAGTAAGTATTATCATTACCACTAGCAGGACTGTATAATTGTCAATAATTAATTCAAATATTGGAACAAAAGCCAAAGGGAGATGAACAATAAACATACCACATACAACTACTACATGACTGTGTAGAAGTGTGAGAGTTTGAAGGTGTTGCGATCATGTGTGAGGCAGTACAATGATGAATCGAAGACATGATAATCTCCTGGAGCCGTTCAGACGTGACTAAGAGAGCCAAAGGGAGATGAACGATAAACAAACCATATACAACCACTCCAAGATTGCACAGAAATGCGAGAGTTTTGAAGGTGTTGTGATCATGGGCGAGGCAGTACAATGATGAATCGATGGCGTGACAATCTCCAGGATTTGTTCACACGTGACTAAGAGACATAAATAAGATCCTATACGCGTACGGGTTGAATCGCAGGATGCAACAGGCACAATACACCCAATACCATTCGACGACTAACAAATCCGTAACTGTCTAATGATGTTTGATCTGTCGCCAACAATGGGAGGTAGAATTTGAGCTCAGACATCAACTAATACGAACCAATGAGTATTAAAATAAAGAGTGCTTTAAAAATTTCATTTAAATATCATTTTTTTAACTTTACAACACTTTAGAAAGCATAACAAAATTAGTTTATAAACGTTAAAATTTATAAACGATAAACACCAAAATGGAAAGCAATAAACATCAGACCATACAAGCTTAAAAGTTCAGCTTTAGTGTTTGTCCCCAATCCACCTCCCAAACTGACAAAAAAAAGTGATCTTTGTTTATCACAAGCACAATACCACAATCACAGTGATCCTGATTTGATGCCCCATCAAAGAAACCGATTGCTCCTGTTAAGACTTCAGCGAGAGGATAAACCTTTTTTGGATAATTTATGCTAGGAGATTTCTCATGCTCCTTAAAAAGAATTATGCCTTTAATACTGCAAATGAGTACATTGGGTTGAATGTCTTGAAACTCTGCATAATTTCTTCTATTCTAAATTGACCAAAAAATAAAAATGGAAAAAGTTTAAACTTTGTCTTAACCATAAGTAAAAAGAGTTCTCTAAACCAACGTCTCCCCAATTTATATAAAAATCAAAATAATCTTTTATAATTCTCAAAACTTCTATGTCTTATATACATTTTTTTCCATAGATAATATATGTTCTATACATATATTAAATAGAATGTATATCTTAAATTTCTTAAAATATTTGATAAATCCAAATTTAAAATAATATTATCCCACATAACTTCCTTATAATTTTTTCTTTAATTAACTAGACATTGGGATGTCTCTACTTTCTCTCGCTGCCCTAAATGATTTCAAACCAAAAACAAAGCTTATATTTAAGTTCTATGAAATGTTGCATCTATGCTCTCTGCTTTTCGCTGCCCCGTCTTTAAAACATATTTTAATAAAAACACATTTTACGACTTACTTTCTTCAAAACTCTTTCAACAGTTAGACACGAAGGTTCGGTTCTTATTAAGTCCAAAAACTCCACCAATTCAGAATAACCAAGGCTGAACATGTTGCAGAGATACGAACAATTGGAGATCCGAATCGCACTCTCTCGCAAGTAACTTCATTGCCTTCATTCGCAGCAAATTTTCTACTATGCCTTGTTTTTTATGTTTTCCGGGTGACAAATTTAAAAAATATTGGTCAATTTACTGCGTCCAGTGAACAATTTCACACAATTGAGGGAGATTTGTTGCTTTTGAGGAACAAATTCCGCAATTTGAGGTCAACTTACTGGTTCGACAGACGTCGGGAATAGTTTTCATCCATTTCCCGCTAAAATGGATATTTTGAAGTCGTATAGGGTTAATTTTTTCTTCTTAGGGACACATGTTAGTTCAGCGTCAAATATCTCTTTTAGAGACACAATTCCGTAGCTTTCTGTCCATTTTCCCTTTCAGAAACAATCGGCATTCGGTTAATTTATGCATTTGAGATACTTCTTAGTGTTTAAAGGTCAATTTTTCGTTTGAACGACAGTTTAATATTTTAAGGATAAAATCAAAATGTTATAACCACATGGAAAGTTTCTGCTTTCAGGGATTTATTTCCTGCTTCAGACACTTATAATTTCATATAGTGTCGCTGTCTCAGCGTAATTTTATATTTAGACACAAAGTTTACTATTACAGGTCAACCTTCCGTCCCCAAGGACATTAGGACTGCATTTTGGTAATCCCTGCAAATTGAATTCGACAGGTTATTTAGCAATGTATGATTCTTTAACATGTTTACATTCTTTGCTAGGCTTAACGGTGAAGTTTATCTTATCTTTTTGCACTGGTGATTATTTTCCAAATTTCTTTGTTGCTAAACTCAATTACGAACATGAATCAGATGACTCAGGCCAAGGACAGATTCTGTAATGCTTAATCAAGTTTCTGGTTGAGGGTTAGGTTTTTTTGTTTTGAAATTTACCACCAAGGAAAACCTTGCAGGATCCCCCTCTTCCCTGCAATATCTGGATGGAGGGGGCTCAACTCCCGACTACAATAGCATATCTTAATACAGCGGGACTAGAATTGGAGACCTCATGGCGAACTGTGCCTTGAAACAGTCCGTTTGACGTGATTGACTGATTGAGCTAACGCACTGGGCTAATTTTTGGTTAGCTTTTTGCTTAGAGGGTTGATTGTTTTCTCATATATTTTAGGATCAATTTTGTTGATGTGAAGTAAATGTTCTGTTTTTCTGTTTTTTTGAATTTTACCCTATAAATTTTTGCAAATTATCGTCGCAGATGCAATTATGTTGAAGCATGCAAGGAATTGGCTGTGATCCTGAGAGGGGCATACGGCAAGGTGCCCAAGAATTTGCAAGCGCTATTGTTTCAGGATACTCTTGCTGCGTTCCGTCTTCTATCTGAGTATGAATCTTCCCCGATTTCAATTTAGTTTTGTGTAATTTATTTCGTCATGTTACTGTTAATATGTGTGATTATTGTCATTCACAGTTAGAATAAAAAACCCAGCAAAGAGATCTAATTTAGTAAACACTTAGGGATTAGATCTAATTTAGAAATCCTGAAAATAATTCACAAAATCCCATACTGAGCCAATCTTCTTAAGGAACATATGGTTGAGTTTTCCATGGCAAAGGTTGCTTATTGTGTGTTGATCGGGATGGTGTACATGCTTCATACCTGGCCTTGTGACCACTGGTTGGGAAAATGCCAACTGATTATTATGTTGCGTTCTAGTTGGTTTTGATTGTGTTGAGATTAGCATGTTCAATTTATTTTGTGCCATGAATACTTTGGGAGAGGGTTGAGTTCAAGTAGCTTCCACCCTACCTATGTACTAAGAATACTAAAGGATATGAAGGAGGGGAATGCTTTCTTGATTAATTAAATTATTATTTATATTTATTTATATTTTTGTGTTTGCTTCCTTGCAATGGCCTTGCTCTTGTAAGCTTGCCCAGCCCCTTTGGAGGCCAATCAGAATGTACTGTGTAGCTGAATGAAAGACGTGATCTTACATTTTTGAACAACATAAACCTCATGTTTGGCTACACTGCCACATCGGGTAGGTACTTTTATGTCTAAGTCACTTAGGAATTGCTCTGGGCCCCAACCGCTAGAGACTTGCCTTTAGGGACTCAAACCCTAGTGGATGGCTTAACATGCCACCATCCTCATTACTGATTGCAACCGTTAGTTATTTGATTGAGTTTAAGAGTGGACAAATGTCTTCTGCTTGATGGACATGAGTCCAACCCCGTGGAGTCATCAGATACAAACAAGTTACAACTCACAAGCTCCATTACCAAATGACAATGATGCATTGGGATAGAGTTAGAGAAGCTTATATAGCATTCTTCCTCACTCCAATATTAAGTTCTAACATTGTAATGAACCCAAACTGTTACAGCTAACAATCCAGCTAGAAATGTGTTGTTATGGCTTGAAATAAGAAGTTGCCTATGTTGCACAGGAACACATCACCCCAAAGAAAACCATTATGCCTGTTGTTTCGATGTTTTAGGGACTTAGGGGTGCCTAGGAAATTTTCCAAAATTGTTGGGGTATTTGTTGGGAATGTGGGGACTTAGTGGCTGTATCTGAGACGTTATAGGCTTGTCTGTTTAGTTTTGACAATGGAGATTGATGGTTGGACAATATGATAATCCAAGCTTAATAATTTATTTGAATTTGTATTTTGATTATATAATTTGAACCTCTGATTTCATAATTGGTATTTATTATTTATGCAATAAACTAGTTCTAACTTGTATTTCAATGATTTTAATTCATTCATTTTTAAGGTGAATTCAATTATATATATTTTTAAATTTTTCCCAAAGAAAAAAAGCTTGTATTTATATTAATTCAAAAAAGTCTGTACATGATTTGTATGCTTTGCATACTGCTGATTAACAGCCAGAAACAAAATCAGGAAATGTCTCCAAAAACTTCAGACCAAAGAGCCTGAAAACTTTAACTGTTTGAATATTAGGCCGAAAATAAGTCAGAGATTTGCTGCCCTTGAGCTTGAAACCAGAGCTGTGAAAGTGGCAAAAACTACTTGTGATTGTGACTGTCCTGTTGATTCCAAAAATAAGTGAAAAGATCAGATTGCTCAATTGGCGGATCCTGTAGGAACTTGGAAGTGCTTCTATGAATGGTTTGTGAAAGAACTCATACACTTCCCCTTCCTTGTTTTCAAAAAATTTCCAAGTTTTGTGTTCCATCTTCACCCCTTCCTTGGAGAGGCGATGAACATCTGAATTTCTTTCCCTGTAAACATGGCTGCATGAAATGTAATCAAAATTTGTCCAGAGCTTGATTACCTCTTCATAAAGAGTAATGAGAGCAAGATTTCTACAGTGCTGAATTTTGTTCACCCAATTGATAATTAAAAGTGGATCTCCAAAAATCTGAAGTTTTCTGCAACCTTGTTCTAGGGCAAAGTGGAGAAGGAGTTTCAGAGCCATAAGCTCTGCATAGTTGTTTGTGCCTGCACCAAGACCCATTTGGATCTGGAAGTGATCGTTTTGGTTCAAAAAGAGAGTGGCACCACCCCCACAAGTGTGATTTTGAGAGGCTCCATCAAAGAAAGCCCAAGTCATAGAAGGGTTTATCTGTTCCTCTGTGGCTATTCTTACCGAAGGAACATCCTTTGTTTGAGGAAAGAGGGAGAGGATGTCAAGCCCTTGTTTTGCTGTAGCTTTTGGTGAAGATGCTTTGCCTTGGAAAATTTCCTTGTTTCGTGCAATCCAGACCCCCCATTTGTGAATTTGGGAGTGCTTTTATATGGGCTAGCTGAGGAGATGTGAGCCAAGATTTCCAAGCATCTTCGAGAGAAAGTCTAGTCCAGCTGAATCTCTTATTTAGCATAGATTGCGAATGTAGCTATACCTGGGAAGTGAAAGGGCAATTGAGGAAGAGATGATTGGCAGATTCCTCGTTATTTTTGTATAGGATGCACCAACCTGGTCCTTCCAGGGATCTTTTCTTCATTTTGCCCCAGGTTGGACTAGACTTTCTCGCGAAGATGCTTGGAAATCTTGGCTCACATCTCCTCGGCTAGCCCATATAAAAGCACTCCCAAATTCACATATGGGGGGTTTGGATTGCACGAAACAAGGCAATTTTTCAGGACAAAGCATCTTTGCGAATGTAGCCATACCTGGGAAGTGAAAGGGCAATTGAGGAAGAGATGATTGGCAGATTCCTCGTTATTTTTGCATAGGGTGCACCAACCCGGTCCTTCCAGGGATCTTTTCTTCATTCTGTCCCAGGTTGGAGTTTTGTTGTCAAGGGTGCACCACATGAGCACTTTTGCTTTCAACGGGCATTTGAGTTTCCAGAGTCCTGGCTGCCACCATTTTGGTTCAATTTGGAAAGTGGTGAGACAAAGCTGCTGATATCCAGTTTTTGGGTTGTAGTTTCCATGAGCAGCATGTTCCCAAACCAACTCATCTTCTCTGTCTGTAAGTTTGATGTGAGAGTGTCGGAGTGTTGTAATGTACCTATTCCAATCTTGAGTCCAAAGGGAAGGGATCTCCAGTTCCTTGCAACCCAACCACCCTTGTTGCCATAAATTGGTAGAAGCAGGGTCGAGAATCTGATTTAGGTGGAAGAGGCCATTTTGCTGAAGGAGCTGGACTAACTGGAGGGGTCAGTGGTGGTTGAGATGACTGTTCGGCCAGGGATCAACTCCTATTTTGACTCTTGTCCCATTGCCTACTTTCCATGAAAGTCCACTTTGAATTAGTGAAAAAGCATTGCATATTTCCTTCCAGATGATTAAGCTCGTCCCCAGGGGGGTGAAGGTTGAGTTCTTAATCCAACCCCATAGAGGTACTGGGCTTATGTACTTGTGATATACCACCTTCGTCCATAGGCTTTTCATTGTGATGAGCCTCCAACTTGCTTTTGCTGCTAGAGCTTTAGCAAAAAGATTCGTGTTCTTCAGCCCCCACCCTCCCAAAGATTTGGGTCTTGCAATTTGGTCCCATTTTACCCATGGGAGGACTTTTTGTTCCTTCTTTCCTGTCCAAAGGAATTTAGAGCAAATTTTTTGAGACTTTTCCAAGATGGATTTTGCGATCCATGCTAAAGACATCCAGTAGACATGGATTGCTTCAAGGACATATGTAACTAGAACTAACCTTCTTGCTCTCGAGAGCCATCTGTTGCACCAATTGTTTACCCTTCCTTCCAATTTTACCACTAGCCAGTTCCAGTCATCTTTCTTGTAGCAGTTTGGTTTGAGCCTGAGGCCTAGATATTTCATCCCATCATCTAAGAGAGTGACCATGAACGGGAAGAGGGTTAAGAATCTCCTTACAATGTCTTTGTCCAGATTGAAAGTGGTGAGGGTGGATTTCTGCTCACTTAAGATCATCCCCGTGGCTTTGCAGAAGGTCTGTAGAAGTGCTGATAGCTTTTCTGTCTCTCGGATTGTGCCATTGCAGAAGAGGACTATATCATCTATAAACAAGAGATGGAGATGAGTGATATTAAGGCTTGTAGCTATTTTGATCCCTTCAAGTTGACCACTTCTTTTTGCATCTAGAATGGCTCTGCTTAGACTTTCTACTACTAGTAAGAATAAAAGAGGGGAGAGAGGGAAGCCTTGCCTGAGGCCCCTCTCTGGGAGAAAAAAAGATGAAGCTGAGCCATTTATGAGAACTGCAAAAGATGTGGTAGAGATGCAGGCAAAAATCCATTTTATAATGGAGTAGTTGAAGACCAGATGGGTAAGAAGGAGCCTCAGGTAGATCCAGCTTACTTTGTCAAAAGATTTAGAAAGATCAATCTTAAGAATTGCTCCTTTTGATTTTTTGACCTTTATACTGTGCATCCCTTCTTGAGCCACACCTATTGCTTCATGGATTTGCCTATCTTCCAGGAATTTTTAGGTATAAGAGCCAGGAAAGTTGTGTTGAGGGGAGGGTGGACATGCCCATTTACCCGAGATTCCTCAACCAGATGAAGAAGGCCAAGACCGATTGTGTCATAGGCTGCCAGAAAGAATTCAATGGTCCATCCATTCGGGCCTGGGCTTTTGTCCTTCTGGAAACTATGTAGGATGGTTTTTAGCTCTTCTTCCGAGACTTCTTCCATCAAGTCTGCATTATCCTCTTCTGAGATTCTTTCAGGAAAGAAGAGTGATGTCTGGATAACTTCTGCAATTGTGGCCTGTTGATCTGCTTTAAAAAGGTTTTCAAAATAAGCTTTGCCATGTTAAACTAGTAGCAACAAGGAATGTCTTCCTGCATGCATGTGTTCTTGCATGCAGAAGACTTAAATTAAGAAACCAATTGTATTTAATTTACTTTTCCTAAGTTTACTTTGGAAAATAATTAAAGTGATCTAAATTAACTTTAGTGAACCATTAGTTAAAGTGAAAGTGAAATTAGGGTTTTTGCTTTACCACTAGTTAAAGTGAAAGTGAAATTAGGGTTTTCGCTTTACCTAAAGTTATAAAAGAGAGATCAATTGGTGGAGAGAACACACACACTTGTATTCCGACAGAGACAGGATACAGACAGGGAGAGAAAGTCAGACAGAGGATTTCGCTGAGAAGACGGAGGAGTGAGCAACAGGATCATGGAGCTTCGTAGAGTTGGGCTGTACACTCACACAGGAGGGTGTTGAGGTTTAGCTGGGATTTGCCCAGTGATTCTGCTGGAAACTGCATTCTCCAGGTTTTGGTGAATTTGCAGTGATTGTAAAAGTTCCATATTTTCTCATAGTAAAATCTATATCTGACTGTTGCACTGGTTTTCCTATCTTGGGTTTTTCCGGGGGTTTCCATACCCAAAATAATAGTGTCAATATTGTGACGTGATGTTGTGAGTTATTTCTCAGTTTTATATTTCGCTGCATACTGTAAAAGATATTCATGTGTGGTTATCAGTTGATATTTTGCATGCACTGTTTAGCCCTAGTTGAATATTAAAGGAAAATTTACGTGGTAAACTAGTAGCAACAAGGAAGGTCTTCCTGCATGCGGAAGACTTAAATTAAGAAACCAGTTGTATTTAATTTACTTTTCCTAAGTTTACTTTGGAAAATAAATTAAAGTGATCTAAATTAACTTTAGTGACCCACTAGTTAAAGTGAAAGTGAAATTAGGGTTTTTGCTTTACCACTAGTTAAAGTGAAAGTGAAATTGGGGTTTTTGCTTTACCTAAAGTTATAAAAGAGAGATCAATTGGTGGAGAGAACACACACATTTGTATTTCGACAGAGACATGATACGGATAAGGAGAGAAAGTCAGACAGAGGATTTCGCTGAGAAGATGGAGAAGCGAGTAGCAGGATCATCGAGCTTTGTACAGTTGGGCCGTACACTCACACAGGAGGGTGTTGAGGTTTAGCTGGGATTTGCCCAGTGATTCTGCCAGGTACTGCATTTGCCAGGTTTTGGTGAATTTGCAGTGATTGTAAAAGTTTCATATTTTTTCATAATAAAATCTATATCTGACTGCTGCACTGGTTTTCCCATCTTGGGTTTTTTCCGGGGGTTTCCATACCCAAAATAATAGTGTCAATATTGTGATGTGATGTTGTGATTTATTTCTCAGTTTTATATTCCGTTGCATACTGTAAAAGATATTCATGTGTGGTTATTAGTTGATATTTTGCATGCACTGTTTAGCTCTAGTTGAATATTAAAAGAAAATTTACATGCCAATCTCTGCCATTCCTTCAAATGTGGAGACTTGTTCATTATTTGAGTTTCTTAATTCCCAAATTGTATTCTGCTGTTTCCTTCCCTTGGCAAAGGCCTGAAAGGATTTAGTGTTGTCATCTCCACAAGTCATCCAAATGGCTCTGCTCTTTAGCCTCCAAATTTCCTCTCTTTCCTACATGATCTTTCTTTTGCTAGATTCAAGGGAGACTAGTCTTTCCTTATCTCCTTGTGTGGAGAAATCGCCCCCTTCAGAGTTGTGGATTTCTGCCAGCTTTGCCTCAATCTGAATAAGAGCTTGATCATCCTGAAGTTTTTTGTTCTTGGCCCATTCCTTCAAGAGACGTTTAATTCGAGTAGGGTTATGAGCGAAGTGGGTAGCAGCATGTGAACTAGCATTTGCCACGTAGGGAATCCAATTTGTGTGGATGAGCCTAAGGACTTCCTCGTTTTTTTAGCTAGGCCGCACAAAATTTGAAAGGACTGGATGGCTTTTTAGGGTTTCTCAGAATTTCCACGCAGATGGGTAGGTGGTCTGAGTCAGCTCTTGAGTCTACCCATTGTTTAAACATCAGGTCCTTTTCAATTAAGCTTTCTCCCAGAAGAAATCTGTCTAGTCTCTTTGCAATTCAATCTTCCCCAAATCTTCTATTTGTCCAAGTTGGCTTGATCTTTTGTGGTTCTAGGTCGACCAACTTAAGATTCTGGAGAAGGTTTTAAAAGAAAGTGGCCAGAGGGTTCGTTCTTGCTTTTGGTCCCCAAATCTCATGTACTCCAAGGGTGAAGTTCAGGTTGCCATCGATCACCACATTGTCTCTCTTTAGAAACTGGGAGGCTTGTACCATTTCCCAGAAGGCCACTCTGTTGTTGTAAGTCCCGTAGATGTTTAGGATGTTTAAATGTAAGTTTGTTTTTGCTTAGAAAAGTTCAATCGCCATATCGAAAGAGGCTCCCCAGGAGTTTAAACAACGAAGGATGGAGGGTTCCAACCTATTGCCAGTCCTCCTGAGAGCCCTATTGCACTCTAGGCCAAGAAAGAATAATTGCTTTTGATAGAAGATAACAAAGATGAAACCTCAACTTCCGCTCCTAAGGTTTCCTTCAAGAGGATGACATCTGGTTTTTGGACCTGTATCATCCTCTTTAGGGCAAGTTTTTTCAGGGTACTTGCCAGACCCCTGCAATTGAGGGAGAGGAGTTTCATTTGGAAACCTCTTTAGGGGCTTGTACTGCTCTAAGTGCCCCAAAAAGAGTTTTCTGCTTGCCATTCGCATGATCTCGAAGAGCTTTTTGCTGTGCGAAAGAGAGATAGGAAGGTCTGCCCCATCCCTTTCCTCTTGCCCCATCCCTTTCCTCTTGTTGGAAGAATAGGGTTTGAGCCTAGTCCAAGGAGGGGAAGTGGAGGGTTGGCTCGTGCAGGGATGTCCCTTGATCGGAGGTGGAATTTGATCGGAGAGGAGGTAGCACAAGGAAGTGCAGCCTTAGACTAAGTCAAAGGTAGAGCGGTTGAGGAAGGGGGGATCATCAGAGGAGGGGAAAGAATCTCCTGTGAAGGAGGTGGGGAGGGAGACTCTTGTGAGGGAAATGGGGAGGGTTTCTTCTGTGGGAAAGGAGGATTTTCCAGAACGAGAAAGCAAGATTGTGAAGGATAGAATCATTTAAATTCAAATCATTTAACTACTCTTTTAAAGAAAGAACATGAGACATACCCGTGAGATGTGGAGGAGAAGTTGTGCCACCTTCTGGAGAGGGCACTGCCTATTCTTCTAGAAAGTTCAGGGGTGTGAATTCAATTATATATATATATTTTAATTTTTGAGAAAAAAGCCTTGTATTGATTTTTCATAAACAGATTTTAAATACACGTTGACTAGCCTTTCGGCCCATAAGTCCAAAAAGAGGTCCCACCTTGGTGTCATAACTTAATCTTACAATGCCTTTGCTTGCCCCTCAAATCTTACATTACATCACATTCTTGATAAAACAAAAACTAGACTTCATCGATTTTACAAAATACCACAAAAAGATCAGCTGGAGACTTGCTATCCATAAAAAAAGCATTGTTTAGACGTTTGGCTGTTGTATAGTGTCCTTGGATTCCTGCACAACCACCATGCCCTTCTACAGGTTGCAGGGGAATGGCTTCTTTAGAAAGTGAATCTGCCCTGTGATTAAGCTCTCCAAAATTGTGCGTAAAGGTGATTTCCTCCAGGTCTTTTTTTAGAAAAAGAATTCTGTCCATTATCGGGTCCAAGAGCAGGTTATTAAGATTAGATTTCCCACTCACCCAGTCAATGACGATTTTGGAATCCCCTAAGAATATGAAGTTTTTTCACCTTTTGCTCCACTGCAGTTGATATATGGATCCATAGTGCATACAACTCCACTCTCTCTCTCTCTCTCTCTCTCTCTCTCTCTCTTTCTCTCTCTCTCTCTATATATATATATTCCACAAAAGTCATATCATATTTTATTAGATGGACAAAAATTGCATTGCTACAAATCATGTGTCCTACAATGGATATTGCAGAACTCCTTAGGAAAACAAATCTTTTGCTCTTAACGATCCCTTAGAATGAATATAATCCTATTGAGAACTCAAACAAAAATATCCCAGAAGAAAGATACCAAAAAAGGGTCAAAAGGCCTCCCCAAAAATTAAGCCAATAGGGTCAAATACAACAAACCAACTCAAAGGAAACATCATAGCCCTAGAATGGAGGACAAAAACCCATTTGAAAAGCTTGTAGTTCCTCGATCTAGCCCCACTAGTCCAAGAACTAGAAGGAAACATCTGGAGGGATAAATTTTAAACGGTTACATGTACTTTTTGATAAAAACCTCACTGCGATCCTTTGAATTGCACAACAATCTACTCTTGGCCTTAATTCACTCTAGCGTTGATGGAGTGCCAACTCCCAAAGATGGGAATGAGTTTGCAATATCATTGGGAGAAAGCATAGGAGAGCTTAGATAGATAAGCTAGTCCCTCCATGAAAAAAGGAAGCGAACTAGAGAGGTCTTCAAAGCAAGTGTGAGTTGTTAGAATTTGACAACTGCAAAACCAAGATCACTAGAAGAATATCAAAGCGCATAAACAAAACAAAGGGTGGAGCTTGTTTATCCATGATGAACCAAGATCATCTCCCAACCATATACAAATCAATGTTACCTTCGAGCTCACCCTTCCAAGAGAGATAAATCGTTCAAAGATAGAAGTACTTCCAGATCGTAGTAGCACAAACCCAAGAAATCAAAGAGAAACCTCTCCAAGATCGAAGAAACCCAGAAAACCTCCTCTCCAAGCTGTAGTAGCAAACTTCTCCAGCATGGGCGAACTTTGTATTGCATTGTGTCAAAATGAAGGAGGGGCGCTCCATTTTTTATATTGATTTCTTGCTGAAAAATCTAATTTTTCATTGGGGTCGACTTGACTGTTTTACTAGGGCTGACTTGTCATTTAATAATAAAAATCTCTTTTATTTTCTTTCAGGGCCCACCTATGAGGATGATTTCCAAGATTGGAGAACCCTAGAAAACCTCCTCTCCAAGCTGCAGTAGCGAAATTATCCAACATGGTCAAACTTTGTATTGCAGTGTGTCAAAATGAAGGAGGGGCGCCCCCTTTTTTATATTGATTTCTTGCTAAAAAATCTAATTTTTCATTGGGGCTGACTTGACTGTTTTACTAGAGCTGACTTGTCATTTAATAATACAAATCTCTTTTATTATTTATTTCTTTTGTTGCTACCACTGCAACACTCCCTCTTAGCCAGGGAGGCATCATCTTCATCAACCGAAACACATTTGGATATCAATAGTACATAACAACTATCTCGAACATCTCTATACATATGGAAGGGATCCCAACACAATCTCAGTTCGTCAAGAAGTGTCCATCAATCTTTGTGCATCTGCTAAACCCAGTTCGTCAGGGAAGCATTCCCCAGCTCCACAACTCATGCATCTGCTAAACCTAGTTCGTCGGGGAAGCATGCACCAATTCCACAACTCGTGCATCTGCTCAACCCAATTTGTCGGGGAAGCATGCTCCAACTCTACAACTCGTGCATCTGCTCAACCCAATTTGTTGGGGAAGCATGCTCGAACTCTACAACTCGTGCATCTGCTCAACCCAGTTTGTCGGGGAAGCATGCACCAACTACAATACTATGACTATTACTTCTGTTATCACCAACCTTGTAGTTGCTTACGTTAGGTGGATCCAGGATGGATGCTAGAGGGACAAGCAACTAAGGAGGTGGAACCAAGATTGCCTAGACTCCCAATTTGATGGTTGTCACATCAATCGAGGCGGCCTTCACTTTATGTTATCTAAGCCCAATACAACAAAGGGGGAGACCCAGATCTACTCTCGACAGGAGAGATCCAACCTAGACACCAGATTAGATCAAATGGACTTGAGGTATGTAAGGTGTAAGGTAGTGGAAACCCTAGATCTATGGATGATGTCACGAGGTGAGCCAAGGCTTTGGATTAGGGTTTAGGAAGTATGAGGTTCGATCCAAGTTGGGACACAGGTAACCTATAAGGTAAATACTAGATCTAGGGTTGAGGTACTAGCAACAGGTGAGGATATCCGCTGCCTTGGGAAACGTGATCAATGCAGGGAGGTTAAGGACATGATTGGGGCTATCTAGTACCAATGGATAGACTTGATGAAAGATATGACAGAGTCAAAGTACCCGTGTCACCAGGAAAAATAAGATTACAGGAAAAGGAGGCCAAAAGGGGGTAGCGCTAGGGTTGGAGATCAGTGCCTGTCAGATCCAGGGCAATGGAGTCACTATCTTCCCAGCATTGGGGGAAACCCACCTGGTAAATAGCCCAATCTACAAACCCCAAAAAAGTATTTGGCCGGAAAAATAAGATAACAGGAAAAACCAACAGCAGGACGGCTAACACTAGGGTTTGGGAGGTTAGTTTCTCAGATCTAGGGAAACCAAGACACTTCCAGCTCAGCATTGAAGGAGATCTTGCAACAATTTCCTGAATGCTAGGAAGCAAAAGTTTTTCCAATCACCATCTAAGAACACCAGATGCAAAGGAGATCCAAGAAATATCCACACGAAAAGTTTTTCTGTTATCCAGATCCAAGAGCCAAAGACTCCTTACAAATGAGAAGCTCTCTCCTTTAAATAGGAATGAGAGAACCAAAATCCTAACCACTTTTCAAATGAGTGGCTAAGATTAAAAGATACAAATGTCTAATCAATGGTTGAGATGAGCTCAACATACAATACATGGATCAATATAACAATATAATATAAAAGTGGACTAAATCACCCTAGGAGAGGGGATCCCACTCAACAAGAAATAAATGAAGCACATGGTGGGTCCATAGAGTGTTAACTAATTCCCTCTGGGTGTCCCCATGGCACAATAAAATAATATAATCGTTTAAATTTATGAATTTGTGCCTCCTTGAGGAAATTGTGAGCCTCCCAAAAGCCCCAGAAAATAATATAAAAATGCCCAAAAAGTAGGTGTGGGCCCAATCTGGTGCTACAACTGATGGAGAAGGTTTGGAGGACATCACTTTCATCATCATGACTCATCCCATGCCATTTCCTTGCCTCAGTAGCCCAAATCGATTTCTTTTAGTAGCCATTTAATCATTTTTTAATCTTCCTCGGGAAACGTGAACTTGCCAAAACAGCTTCCTAGGGTGCCTGCGTTGTCCAACTAAGCCCGCCATGCTTTCTGGGAGGGGGGTACTATGGTGCAATCAAGTGGTTGCACCCCCTATGCCCCATACAACGCCCTAGGAGATCCAATAAAAACATCTCCCTGCTCAAACACATCATCCAGTGAAGCAAAACTGCATCAGAAGGGTAAAATGAGCCTGATCATCTCTGCAAGTGCTTGGAACTGAAAACAAACTATCTCACCAGACAGAGAGTCCAAATCCATCTAGGGTATATACTCATACCCTTTCCAGGTCTCTTCCTGATCATCAACAATATCCAATAGACAAAATAATAACTTGTAAATGATCAGAGAACCAATATAACTCAGGCTGGCACCCATATGCTGCAAGTGTTCAAAGGCTAAGACATGCTCTACAAATCATTTAAGTACCAATCATAACAAGTAGCAGTCACCTCACTGGCGATACATCAACAAAATATATATATAGGGTTTTATTTATTAACCATAGCTCAGATCAGACTTTCAAGACCATACTCACTTCATAGTTGTAACTTGTAGTCAATTTGTTAGTGAAGGGTGAAGGCTAAAATCTACAAGACTAGGACAAAGGATGACCACCAACTCAGCATTGTGACACTTCGGATATGGAAAGGGAATACCAACAAACAACAACAAAGGGGATGGCAGTGCCTCACAAATGGGTGAGCTACTTCAGCGGTGCTTACTCACCTTGACAAATGCTCCCAATCCAACTCAATTCAACTAAGGACAACAATCTTTAGATAGAACTTTTAAGAAGCATTGCTTTTTGGGCCTTTGATTTTCCATAGCCTTGGTCTACGCACTTTTATGCGGACTTTTATTATTTTAGGCTTTGCATTCATGTATGTTGAAACACACTACTTTTCATGAATGTTTAAGAGATTTCATTACAATATTTTTTAGAGCCAATTTCATTAGGCTAGCCTTTCATTCATGTATGTTGAAAAACACTACTTTTCATGAATGGGCTTTTTGCAAGA
>LPNX010398171.1:157670-178384 GCA_001517045.1 Pseudotsuga menziesii
TACTTGTTTTAGGTAAGCAAACACATCCTAGGCAACTCAGAGCTGAGACACAAATAAACAGGGAAGTTTGTCCAACACAGGCTCTAGTGGGGAAAGTTCCTCCATGTAACAAGTCAAGTAGTAAGTCGGGTTAAAACAAAACTGGAAGGTAATGGATGGGTGGAGACAATGAGTAATGGAACCAACACGAGCAAGCCAAAGTATGGTGGGAATGACTACCTCTATTCTCCCTAAGGAGGGTAAAACCAATGAGTATAGTTCAGGAACTTCCAAGTCTGAGTAGGGACATCAATTCATAATATAGATACATCCAAGTCCACATATTTATATGACCGCCAGATCATGACACTAAATGTTAGTACATGTCACTAAAATGAGTATAAGAGCAATGATGACCATAACACAATACAATATAAACTGAGTCATAACCATGCAAATATATCCATCTGAACTATCATCTGTCCAATGAGAATCACTGATACAAATCTGGGCATCACTAACTGCTTTGCAAATGACTAAATGACTACATCAGTCCTCAAATATGAGTGTCCTAAGACTCAGTCCTGACATGGGAGAGTACTATAGTCCACTGATAACATAATGATCCATCAAAGCTGCTCATCTCAACATCTCATATGTAGGAGATTTGGCTGAAAAATGTTCTGAATCTGAAAAATAAAATATGGTAGCCTGGTTACTATATATGTGATAACAACTTCATCCGCAGGATGAGTCTCGGATAATCATGCATAGTCCTCGGAGACCTTGACTATTACCTCATTTATAAGATGAGTTTCTGATAGTTCTCGGAGGTCTTGACTATACACATAGTCATGGGAGACCTTGAGTATGTCTCTATGTTGAAATTTTACCTAGGAAGTGTTTGCCCATTCATGCCTTGGTGTGGATAAGGACAATTTAAATGTGGTTCCTGGCACTTTTAAAAGTGAGATTGACTTTATTTAATAAAGTGACTTTTTAAAGTGAGTTTGAGTCATTAATTATTTTAAAAGTGACTTTATGAGAATTAAAAGGTGGGTGTGCATTAAATTCTCATTTAAGATTTAAAAAAAGAATTTTTAATGAGGGAATGAGATGAGCCCTAGATCTCATTTAGTTGGTTTTTAATCTAAGCCATTGATTTGGAGATGGATGCTATTCAAACAAAAAGGCTTGGGAAAGGCAAACCTAATTCATTGTTCACATTCCAAAGAGAGAATTTTTGGAGAAAAGAGGAGCAAGAGAGAAGAGAAAAACCAGAGAGAAAACCCTTGCACAAATTCCAAGAAATAGGAAGAGAAAGAAGGGCACGATTTTCTAGACAATTTTACCAGCTGAATGGCACGAATTCCAATGAAGCCATACAACATTTATTGCAGCAATTAATGTAGATCGCACAGGTACGTACAACACAGATATCAAGGAGATTTGGCATTGCTTTCAAGGCAGATTTTACATGCATTTCGTACAACACGTATTTCGAGGCAGGTACATCAATTAATGCTGTCCATACAATTGACCGTATAGGCACAGATTTTGAGGCAACGTGAAGGCATAGAAATCAAGGAGGCCGTACAATCACACATGTGGCACAAAAGTCAAGGAGTACGTAAAACAAGTTGTTAGTGGGTTTTTGGCACGGTCTTCGAGATGAAAGTGAGATAAGTATTTCTGTAATTTGTTGATTGAGATTGTCTTTGAAGAAATAAAATCTCTTTGAAGAACAGGTTTTCCTGTCAGGGTTTTTCTTGGACCATTTTGGTTAAAACCGGAGTATTTAATTTTCATGTGTTTTGATTGAAATAATTTTCTGAGTAAGAAAACTAGGGCTGTCATAAAAATTTCCGAGTTAAAAAAGTTGAAAATATATCTCATGTGTTTCAAGTTTACAATAAAATTTTAATTTTTAAATGTAGATGCATGATGGGGTTTGGGCATTAAACCATATGCAAGACTGAAACTGAAACTAGGTTGGGGTAAAATTTTTTCTCATGGCATCAGAGCTGTGTAGAAGGCTGAAATTACACTCAGAAATAAATTTTAGACTTGGAGAAATCGGGAAAAACAAGGTTTTGAGAAGAAACAGGTTCTTGGACTTATTTGTAGTGATGGCTATCGGAATTAGGATAGAGGACAGGTTGGATGGGGCAGTGAATTTTAGCCCATGGAAGGCTAGGATTGTACTGAGATTGCAGGAGAATGAACTATGGGAAATAGTGAATAGTACTGCTACACATCCTGTCACAGTTCCTACAATTGCAGCTCACAAGGCCACATTTCAAACATGACATTAAAGCAAAAAGAATAATACTTGACGCCATTAAAGACCATGCCATACCACACATTTACGGGAAAGACTGCTCATCAGATGTGGATTGCTTTGACTAACCTTTACCAAAGTTCCAATGAAAATCGAAAAATGGTGTTAAGGGAGAAACTAAATAGCATTAGGATGAACAAGAGGGAGAACATGGTCTCCTACCTTACCGGGATTACATAGGTTCGAGATGAGCTTGGAGCAGTGAGAGAGGGGGCGGTGGATGTAGAGTTGGTTCGTACAACATTGAATGGCGTGACAAAGCCATGGTCTGTTTTTGTTGAGTTCATTATTGCTTGCGAGCACATGTCTACATGGGATAGTCTTTGGGATGATTTCATACAGGCGAAGAATCATAGGGGATATGTGTTGAAATATTGTAACTTCGAAGCATATTCTAAATGTATTTTACTGATGTAACCCAAGGGAGATGTGTTATTCCTCCGTCGAGATGTTACTATTGTATTTGGTCATCATAGAGTCATGAGGTATAACCTCCATTGTAAGTTGGGTCAATAGTACCCTCTTGAATATAATATAATACTGTTTTGTGTCTTCCTAGGTGAAGTTGGCCCAATGAGTTTGTTGGGGCTGACTTGTTAGGGTAAAAGTCAAGTGACATAAAGAGTATAAATAGAGGAGCTGTGTTCCTCATTTGAACACGCACACTCACTTGTGTATAGCGCATAGGAGAGGGAGAGAGAGATATCAACAAGGAGAAGGAGCACTTGTTTTGGGGTTTTATCTTACACATCTATACAGAGGAAGTTTTGCTAGGTTTTCTTCCCCATGAGGGTTTCCTAGGATAAATCAGTGTCTATCTTGTGATTGTGTTTTTTTCAGTGATTATGCATATGCTATTGATGTAAAATTGGATTAAACAGTAATGATATCTAGCTAATCATATGAAACCTTAACATGGTATTCGAGCTAGCCTGAATAGAACAACTTTCACAAGGTGAAACTCTCTCTCCTCTCCCTCCTGCAAGAAATTAGGGTTTCTGTCAAAATTGGAATTTTGGAAATTTGATTGCATAGAAAGTTGTGCCTCCTTAGAGCGCATCTATTGAGCCCTAGATCGAAGTTTTTGAGTGGGTAGATCTCCGGGAAAGCCAAACCCTAGTTTGGCATTGAACCAGAAAACCAAAGAACCATAAATCTGCAAAAACTGAAATCTCACTAGCAAGTTTTGAAGGTTGAAGATTTAGAATCTCCAAAAACCAAGTGGACCAACCAACTCGCCTCAGTCAAGCGCATCTCCGGGTAAAGTCAGTATTGCATTTTGAGAAATTTTAGTTTTTAGTGACCTATTGGATAAGATGGCCTCAAGCACTAAGCTTGAGGACAAGCTAGAAGGCATAGAAAACTTTCGAGCATGGAAGTATAGGATTGATCGCATTCTTAGAGAGAATGATCTTGAGAAATACATCAAAGAAGAGGTTGCAGAACCAGTAGAAGATGAAGCTAAGGAAAATCACCAAAAGGACCTAATCAAGGCAATGAGGATCATTGCTGATTCTATCAAAGATCACTTGATCCCTCAAGTGTCATTCAAAGAGACACCAAAGCAAATGTATGATGCCCTTTCCAGAATGTATGAAGGAAAGAACATCAACAGAAAGATGAATTTGAGAGCTTAATTGAAGAGTACCAATATGAGTAAAGGAGAATCCACTCAAGACTACTTCACAAGGGTCTCCTAGTTCAAGGAGCAACTAGAAGCCATTGGATGTTAAAAGGTTACCTAGAAAGTGTTTGTTCACCTAGCATTTCCTTGGGGTGGACAAGGACGCTTTAAATGGTGACCCCTAGTCAAGTTTAACTAATGAAGTGAGATGTACTTTATAATTTTAAAGTGACTTCATTAAAAGTTAAATGTCATGGTTTATCCTAAGTTCATATTTAATAAAAGTTAAGTGAGTGATTAATTAAAAGGGGGTGCTCATACTTTATTAAATGACATGAGGTGCACTTAATGTCATTTATTAATTATTTAATTGAGCATTCAATGAGAGCCCTTATTGAGAGACCATTAGATTGAAGAGGAAGTTACCATGAACAAAAAGGGACTAGGGCAAGGCAAACAAGATTCATTATTCACTTTTCAAAAGAGAAGTTTTGGAGAGAAGAAGAAGAGAGGAGTGAGGGTTTGAAGAGAATTCATAACCAACAGGAGAGAGAAAACATTTATGTCACATAAATCGAGGAGGATAGAGTTGAGCACATAGATTGAGGAGATTTCTGTTCAAAAGAGTTGGGCACATAATTCGAGGACCGTGCAACAGTACTTTTAGGGCACGAATTTCGAGATACTCTGCACATAATTTGAGGAAAAGGAACATAAATAAATTCTGTCAGTACAGGTAGAATTTTGGCATGGTTTCCAAGGCTGAAGTTTGGCACAAAAATCGAGGTTTCGTACAATTCAGTTTTCGAGGAGGGAAAATGATAAGTACTGTTGTTTATTTCTGTATTTTACCCCGAAGAAATAAAATCTCTCTCTCAGAAACAGGTTTTCCTTTAGGGGTTTTATCCTGGACCATTGGTCAAAATTATTTGTGTTATTTTTCATGTGTGCTTCGCTGTTATAAATTTCCGAGTTTGAAATTTTTAACTAGAAGAGAAAGATTCTGAATTGTTTAATTTTGAAAAAGAATTCCATGTGTTTCAGTTTAGTCAATTTTTGAAGAAATATTGTGCATACAAGGGTTTGGGCATTAAACTATTTAGAGAAGCTATCAAGCTTGAAACCGGGGTTGGGATTCTTAAAAACTTTCATGGCATCAGAGCACAATTAAAATTCAAAATTTAAACATTTAGAAGAACAGGGTTTTGTGGAAAAATTTCATGAATAGGTTGCTTGAGAATTATAGGTTGTAGCCATCGTGTTTGGGCTTAAAGTTGAGGACAAATTGGATGGGGCTACAAATTTTAGCCCATTGAAGGCTAGAATTATGTTGATACTTGAAGAAAATGAGTTATGGGACATTGTACACACTACAATAGTAAATCCTGTAGTAGTACCTGCCGATGCAGTTGATAAGGCGGCTTTCATGAAGAGAGATGTGAAGGCAAGGAGGGTTATACTTGATGCCGTGAAGGATCATGTAATCCCTCACATATCGGCAAAAACACATGCTTTTCAGATGTGGACATCTTTGACAAATCTTTACTAGAGTTCAAATGAAAACATGAAGATGGTGTTAAGGGAGAAGTTGAAGAATGTGCACATGAGCAAAGGGGAAGGCATGGCTTCCTATCTTACAAAGATTACACAGGTAAGAGATGAGCTTGCACCTGTAGGAGAGATTGTAGCAGTTGTTGAGATGGTGCGTACAACCTTAAATGTTGTGACTCAACAATGGAGTGTGTTTGTGCAGACTATCATTGGTAGAGAGAACATGCCCACATGGGATCAACTTTGGGATGATCTCATACAGGAGGAGACACGTAGGGGATACTTACAGAGTAGTTCGTCACATCACATAGATGATGAGGAAAATGTGGCGTTGGCAGCGAAAGGTAAGAAGAAGAAGAAGAAGTTCAAGAAGGGTCCCAAGGATGGAACCAAACAACATGATGGAGAGAAGAGAGACACGAGCAAAGTGAAATGCTTTGCTTGCCAAAAGTTTGGACACTATGCTGGACAGTGTCCAAACAAGAAGAAGAAGAGACAACAGACAACAACTTCAGCAGAGATTGATGAGTTCGCTGCTAGATTTGAGAGAGATTTTTCTCTCTTTGCTAGTGTTAGTGTAGAGAGGGCATCATCTATCACCAGCAGGACTTTGAGGGTCACATGGAGCATTCCTTGATTGCTGGGCATTTTTTGAGTGCTTTCACTACTTCCTCCACTTGGTACATTGATAGTGGAGCTTCGAGTCACATGACAGGTGATCGAGACATGTTCGCTGAGATGTCAAAGACAGATTTGGAGTTGGAGGTTGTGTTGGGAGATGATACAATGGTGCGAGTAGTTGGGTGTGGGATAGTCCACTTTGACAGGGAGACCATGTAGCCTATGTTTTTTGAGGGATGTCTTGTATGTCCCTGGGCTGAAGAAGAATCTTGTTTCAGTTTCCATGATTGAGGACAGAGGCTTTGGAGTATATGTCCTGGATGGGAAAGTTCACATCTTTCCCAAAGCATCAGGTCCATCTACTTCATATGCGATTGGATTCAGATGGGGGAAACTCTACAAGCTTCTCTTCCAGCCACATCATGCATTGTCACACACTCAGAGCAGCAATGAGTTGTGTGAGTTATGGCACAAGAGGATGGCCCACCTTCATCATCCAGCTTTGAGGATGATGAGAGACATGACTACAGGTATGCCAGATTTCAACACAGAGCCAAGTGGTGTTTGCAGAGGGTGTGCTTTGGGAAAGTACACCGAGACTGCTTTTTCGAGCAACGATAGCAAATTAGAGAGAGTGCTTGAGTTGATACATTCAAATTTATGTGGTCCCATGTCATTTGCCTCTTTGACAGGTTATGAGTATTATGTTATATTCATCGATGATTTTTCTAGGAAAACCTGGATCTATTTCCTTAGAAGCAAAAGATCAGACGAAGTCTTGCTTCGGTTCCAAGAGTTCAAAGCTCTTGTGGAGAACCAGACATGAAAGAAGATCAAGGTACTTCGATCAGACAATGGGGGTGAGTATACTTCCCATGCATTTGATGAGTTCTGTAGACAGGAGTGGATCATGAGGCAGTTGACAGTTCCTTACACTCCACAGCAGAATGCAGTGGCTGAAAGGAAGAACCGCTCTATAGTAGGTGCAGCTAGAGCCATGTTGCATGAATAGAGTCTTCCTTTCTTTCTATGGGCAGAGGCATGTAGTACTGCTGTTTATGTACTGAACAGGAGTCCACATCGTGCCTTGGGGTGCAAAAATCCTGAGGAGATGTTCACCAGGAAAGTGCCTGAGATAGGTCACTTTCGTATCTTCGGATGCCTTACATACTCACATGTCCCTTCTGAGAAGAGGACAAAGTTGGAGCTTAAAGGGGAGAGGGGTATCTTTGTTGGATATGATGAAACTTCAAAGGCTTTTCGCATATACCTTCCTACATAGAGGAAAGTTGTGGTGAGGAGGGAGGTGAGATTTGAGGAGGAGTGAGCCTTCAGGAGATCTCTAGATTAAGAGATGGAGGAGCAACAGAGTACTCTACAGGTGACTGCATCACAGAGTTCAACGAGTCAGGGTATAGGGTTACTGGTTTCAGGAGTGTCTGGGTCATAGGGTAAAGGTTCATCAGTTTCAGGGACTTCTGGTACGATCACAGGTTCACAGGTTACACTTTCAGGTGATTCAGATATACTTGGTACATGTTCAGGTTCACCAGGGACACGATCTCAGATTATTGTTACTTCTTCAGGGAGACATTTGTCTGATGAGGATGTAGAGGAAGGTTTGAGACATGATGCTTCTTCTAAGAAGAGAAAGCCAAGTTGGCTTAACGAGCTTATGAAGGAAGTAGAGGATTTTGTTGGACCACCTAGGAGGGAGGTCAGAGAGAGCAAGGCACCTGAGAGATTTTCCAGCTACTTGGCACAGGTGATTAGCTTGCGTGAGATTGTACATACTACTTATGAGGAGGCTTCTGTACACCAAGTTTGGAGAGATGCCATGATGGAAGAGTACAATTCCATCATGAAAAATGGGATGTGGGAAGTGATTTCGAGACTAGAGGGGAAGTCAGCTGTGACTTCCAAGTGGCTGTACAAGATCAAGCATGCTGCAGATGGCAGCATCGAGAAGTACAAAGCTCGTTTTGTTGCGTGTGGGTTTTGACAGATAGAGAGAGTTGATTATGATGAGACCTTTGCGCCGGTGGCCAGAGTTTCTTTGATCAGAGCAGTGATCTCCGTCGTGGCAGAGATGGGTTGGAAGATTCATTAGATGGATGTGAAGATTGCTTTTCTCAACAGTCTTCTACAGGAGGAGGTGTATTTGGAGTAGCCAGGGCTTTGAGGTTTATGAGAGAGATTCTCATGTGTGTAGGCTGAAAAAGGCCTTGTATGGTCTGAAGTAAGCTTCTCGGGCTTGGTGTTCCAGGATTGATTCCTACTTGCTTTTGATTGGGTTTCGGAAGAGTGAGGCGGCTCCCAACCTATACTACATTCTGGTTGGTGGTGTTCCGCTCATTCTTCTGCTATATGTTGATGATTTTCTCATTACTAGAGGAGAGCACTTGATTGATGCTTGCAAGAAGGATCTTTTGCTTCAGAGTTTGAGATGACTGGCCTTGGGCTGATGCACTATTATTTGGGGATGGAGATTTGGCAGGAGGATGGACATGTTTTCTTGGGGCAAGGAAAATATGCTGCAGATGTTTTGAAGAGATTTCAGATGGATGGTTGCAGACCCATGTCTACATCCATGATCACCAATTGGACGAAGCTTCATGCTTCCGAGGGAGAGTTGGTAGATCCTACTCTATATCGTCAGCTTATTGGTTTGTTGATGTATTTGGTTAACACTAGACCAGATTTGAGTTTTGCGGTAAACACTCTCAGTCAGTTCATGGTGGAGCCAAGGAGAGTGCATTGGACTACTGCAAAACACATCTTGAGATATCTTGCTGGTACAGTTGATTATGGTTTGGACTACAAGAGATCTGATGGAGTGGGATTGATTGGATTTACAGATTCAGATTGGGCGGTAGTGTTTTGGACCAGAAGAGCACTTCCGGTTGTTGCTTCAACTTGGGCTCGACAGTTTTGTTGTGGTTCAGTCAGAAGCAAAAGTCTGTAGCATTGAGTTCTGCTGAGGCTGAGTACATGGCAGCTAGTCAGGCTAGTTGTGAGGCATTGTGGCTTCGCAAGCTAATGGTAGACTTGTTTGGTCATGAGCTGAGTCCTATGATTATACATTGCGATAATCAGAGTTGCATCAAGCTCTCTGAGAATCCAGTATTTCATGACAGGTCGAAGCATATAGACATTAGATATCACTTTATCAGAGATTATGTTTAAAGAGGGGTTGTACAGTTACAGTATGTTTCTACAGATGAGTAGGTAGCTGACATTCTCACGAAGTCTTTGGGTAGAGGGAAGCATGTCTATTTCAGAGACAAGTTGGGAGTGGTGAAAAACACCTTCCTCGGTAATAGGGATTGTTGAAAAGTTACCTAGAAAGTGTTTGTTCACCTAGAATTGCCTCAGGGTGGACAAGGACACTTTAAATGATGACCCCTAAGTCAAGTTTAATTAATGAAGTGAGATGTACTTAATAATTTTAAAGTGTCTTCATTAAAAGTTAAATGTCATGGTTTATCCTAAGTTCATATTTAATAAAAGTTAGGTGAGTGATTAATAAAAGTTAAGTTTTCAAGGAAAAGGTATAGAAATAAATTGTCAGTACAGGCAAAATTTTGGCACGATTTCCAAGGCTGAAGTTTGGCACCGAAATCGAGGTTTCGTACAGTTTAGTTTTCGAAAAGGAAACATGATAAGTACTGTTGTTTATTTCTGTATTTTGCCCTAAAGAAATAAAATCTCTCTCTTAGAAAGAGGTTTTCCCTTAGGAGTTTTATCCTGAACCATTGGTAAATTTTTTTTTTGTTATTTTTCATGTGTGCTTGGCTGTTATAAATTTCTGAGTTTGAAATTTTTAACTAGAAGAGAATTTCTGAATTGTTTAATTTTGAAAAAGAATTCCATGTGTTTCAGTTTAGTCAATTATTGAAGAAAAATTGTGCATACAAGGGTTTGGGAATTAAACTATGCAGAGAAGCTATCAAGCTTGAAACCGGGGTTGGGATTCTTAAAAACTTTCATTGGAGACTCCCTTGATGAAGATGAACTAGTTATGAATGCTCTAAATGGTTTCACTTGGCCTTGGGATTCATTCATACAGACTATGTGTGCTAGAAAAGAAAGTATGAAGTTTGACATTATATGGTAGGATTGCATCCAAGAGGAAGCTAGAGTAGCTAACAGAGAAGTTCTACTAAAAGAAGATGATCAAGCCCCAGCCACACATACCAGAAGAGGCAGAAGACAATCAAGCTTCAAGAAGGAAAGTCACAAGGAGTATCGACCTCCCAAGGGGTTTCAAAAGAAAAGAGAAAACAGTTAGAAGAAAAACTACTCCTAATATCTATGTTATAATTGTCACAAGATAGGACACCTTGCCAGAGAATGTCCATTGAAGAAGAACAACAAAAGACATCATGCACATCTAGCTGAAGATGAGGATGAAGAAGAAGAAGAAAGACCTCGAAGGAAACAAGCAAAAGAAGAAGATGTACTATTCTCTGCACTCTTTGGGTCTCTAGTACTTGGAGAAGATACATGGCTTATTGATAGTGGTACTTCAAAGCACAAGACTAAGAAAACTTTGTCAAGACTTGAAGAGAAGAACTCTCTTCAGAAAGTATCATTAGGAGATGGCTATCAATATCCCATCAAAGGTATTAGTGAAGCAAGCTACAAGCTTGACTCTGGAACTCCCATGAAGATGAAGGAAGTACTATATGTACCAGGTTTGAAGAAGAACTTACTTTCCATCTTAGCATTAGATAAGAAAGGATATAGAGTTGCTTTTATAGATGGACAAGTACTCATGTGGACCAAAGGAAAATTGATTGAAGATGCAGTTGTCATTGGTGAAGAAGGAGGATTATATAAACTCAAGGGACATTCAGAAACAACCTTTGTCCATGAGATCACTAGCTCAAGTGAACTATGGCATAGAAGGCTTGCTCACATCAACTACAAAGCATTACCCTATGTGAGCAAAGTGGTAACAGGTTTACCAGATTTGAAGATCGATAATGAAGGCACTTGCAAAGGATGTGCAAGAGGAAAGAATATCAAGAATCCATTTCCGAAGAGTGAAACAAAGACTCAAGGTACGTTAGAATTAATTCATTTTGATGTATGTGGTTCAATGCCCTCCACATTTTTAAGTGGATATGAGTATTATGTTGCATTTATTGATGACTATTCAAGAAAGACATGGATATGCTTTTTGAAAACAAAGAATGAAGTATTCTAGAAATTCAAGGAATTCAAAGCCTTGATAGAGAGCCATTCAGAAAGAAGAATCAAGACAATCAGAACAGATAATGGTGGAGAATATACTTAAAAGAATTTGAAGCCTTTTGTAAAGAAGTTGGAATCAAGAGGGAACTAACCACTCCCTACAATCCCCAACAGAATGGTGTTGTGGAAAGAAAGAATCAGACCATTATGGAAGCAATGAAGACAATGATACATGATCAAGATCTTCCTATGCATCTATGGGTTGAAGCAGGAAGAACAACAATTTATGTGTAGAATAGATTATCCCATAGTGCCATTGGAATCAAGACTCTAGAAGAAATGTACACAGGAAAGAAGCCTGAAGTGAGCCATCTCAAGATATTTGGTTGCCTAGTATATGTTCACATTCCAAAAGAAAAGATAACCAAGTTTGACTCTTCTGGAAAGAAGGGAATATTTGTTGGATATTGTGAATGAAGTTTCCAAAACCTTCAGGATATACATTTCAGGATTCCATCACATAGAGATTAGTAGGGATGTAACATTTGACGAAGAAATCCGGGAAGTGTCTTCATGAAGAAGTACATGAAGAGGATGTATCTCCCAGAAAAGTAGAAGCTACACCCTTTCCTGAAATAGAAGCATTAGAAGATCATGATATGCTAGAACCTTAGGAACCCTCTCTTATGGACATATCACGAAAGAGAAAACTTGCTTGGGTAAGAGAAATCATACAAGAAGCAGAAAAGTATGGAGCTCCAGAAGGCTCCACAAGAACAAGCAAGAGATCAAAGCCATTCTCCAATTATGTAGCCTTGATGTGTGATATTGTGGATCAAGAACCTACCTGTTATGAGGAAGCCGTACAGAAGAAAGAATGGGTAGAAGCAATGATGACAGAATACCAGTCAATAATGAATAATGATGTTTGGGATATAGAACCCAAACTAGAAAGCAAGAGTGTGGTATCTTCCAAGTGGATCTACAAGAAAAAACATGCAACTGCTGGAAGTATTGAAAAATACAAGGCAAGATTTGTGGCTAGAGGATTCTCTCAGAAAGAGGGAATTGATTATGAAGAGACATTTGCGCTAGTAGCAAGGTACACTTCCATCAGAACCATCATGGCACTTGCATCCATGGTGAAGTGGAATTTGCACCAGATGGATGTAAAGACAACCTTCCAGAATGGTGTGATCGAGGAAGAAGTATATATCGAACAACCACAAGGATTTGAAGTCGAAGACAGAGGGACCCACATATGTAAGTTGAAGAAGGCTCTGTATGGACTGAAGCAAGCTCCTAGAGCTTGGTATGGAAGAATAGACAACTTCTTGACAAGCTTGGGCTTTACCAAGAGTAAAGCCGATGCTAACCTTTCCCTTAAGGTTATGGATGGTGAACCTGTCATACTATTAGTATGTGGATGACTTATTCCTGGCAGGAAATGAGAAACAGATTGTAGATTGCAAGAAGAAGCTTGCTGAAGAATTTGAGATGAAAGATCTTGGATTGATGGACTATTTTCTTGGGTTGGAAGTGTGGCAGTTTCTGAACCAGGGAAAGTATGCAGTGGAAATCTTAAAAGGATTTGATATGTTGGATTGTAAAGCCATGGCCATGTTGATGTATTTGTAACTTTGGAATGTATTCACTAGTATATCTTATGTTGTATTTCATTATACCTCGATGTTCGTATTGGGAGAATCATTAATATAATAAAGTCATGTAAAGTCATAGAGGTTAACCCTCTGTTGTAAGTCGGGGCAATAGTCCCCACAGTTGAGGGGTACTAGGGTTATTAGACTCTCCTAGTGAGGTCGACCCTGGTAAGTAATTGTCAAGTGGAAAACTAGTATAAATAGAGAGTGGGACTCTCTATTTGAAACACACAGTCACTCAATTGTACCGCATGAGTGAGAGAAGAGGAGCTCGCACAAGTGAGAGAGAGAACAACTGTTGGAGATCATCTTTGTGTTTTTGGTTTTTACTTTTGCTATTGGTGCTCATTTTATCTCTGAGGAAGTTGCGGGGTTTTCTCCTTTATGGTTTCCCAGAGGAAAACTCTTTGTCTCTTGTCTTTTGTGATTATTGCTGTGCACGTTAGTCTCTCAGATAAGATCCTAGATCACATTGATTAAATGATAAAAATCTAACATAGTATCAGAGCTAACCTGAAAAGACACTATGCAACTGCAGAAGCTAGGGCTTCTTACTTTTTGGGTCTCTCTCCACAGATCATCAACAAAAGGAGGCTAGGCTAACTCTCCATTGAAGGGTGCATCTTTCTGTTAAAGCAGAATTTGATTCCGGGCATTTTCTTTTTTTGACCTATCACTACTGCGGGAAATTAGGGCTTTTCACAGAAGAGGAAGTTTTGAGTGAGCCCAGCATAGGATTGTTCTCCTCAAAATCGAAATTTAGAGACCAAGATCGAAATTTTTGGTTGAGTAAAACTTTGGGAAATTCAAACCCTAATTTGACCTCGGACTAGAAAACCCTAAAAAGACTAAAACTAGTCATTTTGGTGCATTTGCTATATCTCGAGATTGTAGAAGGCTTAGGAGCCAAAGCTTTTACAGGCTGAAGATAAATTCCCGATGTACCCTGTGTAAAAGTTTTCACCTCAGATTCACTATACTCTGGGAGATATGATTCCTCCAAATTAGGGTTCCAGCCTCTCCCAAGATTCATCCCTATACAGGACACCTAGGGATAATTGCTATATCTCGGGCTACGAAGGTCCAAATGAAATTTCGCAAGATGTTCTAGATAGGGCACGGACTGTACTTTCTGTGGTAAAAGTCTAAAACGTCAAAGGTGAAACAATGACATGTGGCAGTTTGTACAAGTTTGCTATGCTGAACAGTCCTAAAATAAGTCACTGTGGGAAAACTCTCATAAGACCCAATTGGTGAAACCAATTCAGCTCAAACCTGCGGTGTTGGAAAGAGGACAAACGAGGCTACCTTAATGCGAAGTGTCAGACACAGAGGAGCAGTACTTTCAGATATATTGTAGAAACAATATCAGGCAATTCTGTAGAAGAAATTGAAGAAAACTAGGGCATCAGATATTTTGTAGTTCTGATCATAGTTTTGGGAAAATGAGTATGCTGTTTAGCTCGCCTTGAGGAGGTGCATCTTTCTATCCAATCAGATCTGAAAGATTCCAAGTTTTGAAAATTAGGGTTTCTCTGACAAACCCTAGATTAGCCAGATCCAGAACCAGGACAGACACCTCAAATCGGTAAGATCTAATCTTTTTCTATTTACATTTGAGGTTCTCATTTCAAAATGACCTATCACACCAGCTTAATGACAAGCTTGGTGAAGCTAACAACTTCCAAGTATGGAAGTATTGGACCTCCGTGATCCTTGAAGAAATTGATTTGGATCAATGCTTCAGTAAGAAATTTCTAGGAGCCAGAGGGAGATGAGGCTAAGGCTAGAGCCAAGAGAATCATTGAAGATTCTATTAAAGATCATTTCTCATGTGTCATCCCTGAAGACACCATAAGGAAGTGTTCGATGCTATGACGAAGCAATCGAAGAAGAATAAGATATTGTTATAACCACCTTGAATGGCCTCCCAGGATCATGGGATTCATTCATTCAAGGAATGTGTGCCAGAAGGAAGTGATTACCTTCAACAGACTCTGGGAAGAGTGCACACAAGAAGAAGCTTGACTCATAATAAGAGAAGAGAAGATGGGAGCAACTAAAGATCAAGCTCTCACGATTCAAAAAAGATCCCTTAGGCGATGAGGAATATGATGAACTCAATTCTTAAAGAACCTCTTATCCATCTTAGAATTTGGATAAGAAATGATGCTGTTATGAATGAAGAAAATGATGAAGCCGAAGGCTCAAGGAGTCTACCCACGAAACGAATAACGATAAGTATTCAATTGTCATTTCATGATAATATTTGGTTATGCATTTGTTCATATTCAGTTGATGTATAATGCATGATAGAATGTTTGCATAATGATAGTATACTACTAATATCCATGTGATGGGTAAGTAGCCCATGGTGCTATACAACTCTCCATTGCTACTTATCTAGAATGAAACCTCTTTACTGACATATTGGATCAATGCACAATCTCAATGATGTCATGGTAGAGATGGAAGGCATTTAGAAAGTTTCCGTAAGATATGGATGAATGTTGTGTTGGCTAAAATAGTTGCATGATTATATCTTTATGCATAAGAATTTGCCATTATGAATATGCCTTATGAAATGTTTCTAACCATACAACTAATGCATTTGACATGTAGGAAAGATTGCGTACATTCACCTACAAGAAAAGAAGGATGAGACTTGTTCCGAAGAACAAGTGACGACAGTTCAAGAAATAATCTAAAATGAAGAATAATATGACGAGACTTCAAGAAGACTCAGACACACTCTAGTTATGTGACACTGTTGATTGACATAATTGATGTAGAACCTTCTAGCTATGAAGAAGTAGCCAAGAAGAAAGGGAAGGAGAGTACCAGTTCAAGAAGAATGATGTATAGGATGCGATATCTGCAAGTTCTAGCATGCAGTAGATGGCAACATCGCGGGATAGAAGGCAAGATTCGTAGCACGAGGCTTCTCACGGAAAGAAGGCATAGACTACGAAGAGACATTTGCAGCCACTAGAAGTTAGGACACATGGCAGGCAGACTTATGTGTGCAAATTAGGGAAGGCCTTGTACGAGCTCAGAAGACACCCATGGGATAACACATACATGAGGAGCTTGAAGATCACCCAGAGTGATGAAGATCTTAACCTTTGCTACAAGGTTGAAGATGAAAGCCTATAGAGGATGACAAGCTCACAGATGGGTGCGAGAAAAACTTTTGAAAAGGTTCAAGATAGAGGATCTTGGTATCCAGTGACCCTAGATGGATACATAGAATATTAGTAGCAGAGGAAGCTATTTGTCACTCCAGTACAGAATGTTTCATTACATAGAGTATGAAAGGCAGAGGGAGAATGATGCTCCACTTCAGAGGGAGTGACTGTAGAAGATCCTGAGGTTCGACATGGTACGACAGGATGGACAACTTACTGATGACTCTGGGCTTTACTGAGAGTAAAGCAGATTCCAACCTTTGCTTCAAGGTTGAAGGCGGAAGACCAGTGATGCTCCTGTTATATGTCGACGACTTGTTCTTGACAGAAAAAGTGGAACTCATTAAAGTTGTAAGGAGACTTGCTGCCGAGTTCAAGATAAAGGATTTGGGTATGGTACTTTCTAGAGATGGAGTTGTGGTAGAGTGCGAATGGAATCTCCCTTGGACAAGGGAAGTATGCAGTGGAGATCCTGAAGAGGTTCAGGATGATGGACTGCAAGGACATGGCCACACCTATGGCATCGAACCTGAAGCTATTGAGTAATGCTTCATTAGAGTCGGTTGATGCTACGATGTATTGTTAGATGATTGGGTCCTTGATGTACCTGACGAATACGAGACCAGGCATTTGCTTTGCTGTGAACACATTGAGCCAGTTCCTGACGGATCCGAGACATGTTCACCTGATTGCTGCAAAGCATATTCTGAGGTACCTAAAGGGTACAGTTGATAATGGGTTCAAGTATAAGGCGAATCAAAAGAGTAACTTGGAAGGTTATGTGGATTCGGATTGGGCAGGAAGTGCCATTAATAGGAAGAGCACTTTGGGGTGTTGCTTCAATATGGGATCAGGTGTGATCTCTTGGTTTAGCAGGAAGCAGTCTTGCGTTGCACTAAGTACAGCCGAAGCAGAGTATGTCATAGCTTGTTCGGCTAGTTGTGAGGCAGTATGGCTGAGGAAGCTACTATCTAATTTGTTTGATCTCCAGTTGGATGCTACTTGTATACATTGGGACAACTAGAGTTGTGTGAAGTTGTCGGAGAATCCGGTGTTCCATGAAAAGTCGAAGCATATCGAGATCAAATATCACTATATCAAGGATATGGTGCAGAGAGGAGCAATGAAGCTCCAGTATGTTGCGACGAATGAACAGATAGCTGATGTGTTGACCAAGCCATTAGCCAGAGTGAAGCTTGAGTATTTCAGGGAGAAGCTTGGTGTTCTCTAGATCAAGGTTCCTTCCAAGGGGAAGTGATGAGTTCGTGTGCCTTTCTGACATGGTGGTAGGATTGGTTCCTCCCATAGTCAGAGGTAAGTGTTGTGCCTTTTTGACATGGTGGTAGGATTGGTTCTTCCCATGGTCAGATATAAATGCTGTGCCTTTTTGACAGGTTGACAGGATTGGTTCCTCCCATGATCAGATGTAAGTGCTGAGCCTTTCCCTGGATGGTAGTAGGTGTGTCCTACCATGCCGGCGGATGTAAGTGCAGAGCCTTTCCCCGGATGGTAGTAGGTGTGTCCTACCATGCCGACGGATGTAAGTGCAGAGCCTTTCCCTAGATGGTAGTAGGTGTGTCCTACCATGCCGATGGATGTAAGTGCAGAGCCTTTCCCTGGATGGTAGTAGGTGTGTCCTACCATGCCAGTGGATGTAAGTGTTGGGGCCTTTCCCTAGATGGTAGTAGGCGTGTCCTACCATGCCAGTGGAGTGTAAGTGCTGGGGCCTTTCCCTGGATGGTAGTAGATGTGTCCTACCATGCTAGTGGATGTAAGTGCTGGAGCCTTTCTCGGATGGTAGTACGTGATGATGATGATCCAACTTTGATGATGATCCTGTGATGAAGACTTGTGCTGATGAACTGCGTCAAAAGAATCCTTCCTAGTTAAGAGGGAGTGTTGATGTATTTGTAACTTCGGAATGTATTCACTTGTATATCTTATGTTGTATTTCATTGTACCCTGATGTTCCTATCGAGAGAATCATTAATATAATAAAGTCATGTAAAGTCATAAAGGCTAACCCTCCGTTGTAAGTTAGGGCAATGGTCCCCACAGTTGAGGTTACTAGGGTTATTAGACTCTCCTTGTGAGGTCGGCCCTGGTAAGTAATTGTCAAGTGGAAAACGAGTATAAATAGAGAGTGAGTCTCTCTATTTGAAGCACACACTCACTTAACTGTAGCGCATGAGTGAGAGAAGAGGAGCTCGCACAAGTGAGAGAGAGAACAATTTTCTGAGATCATCTTTGTGTTTTTGGTTTTTACTTTTGCTATTGGTGCTCATTCTATCTCTGAGGAAGTTACAGGGTTTTCTCCTTTATGGTTTCCCCGAGGAAAACTCTTTGTGTCTCTTGTCTCTTGTGATTATTGCTGTGCATGTTATTCTCTCAGATAAGATCCTAGATCACATTGATTAAATGATAAAAATTTAACAGGCCACACCCATGGATACCAACTTGAAGTTGTTATCTGATGAATCATCAGAGTTAGTAGATGTGACTCAATACAAACAGATTATTGGATCGATGTATTTGACAAATTCTAGGCCAGATATATGCTTTGCTGTGAACACCTTGAGTCAGTATCTAGTTAAACCGAGACGTGTTCACCTGATCGCTGCAAAGCATGTGATGAGGTATCTGAAAGGTACGATAGACTTTGGACTATACTATGATAGAGATCATGACTACAGATTGTATGGATATGCGAATTCAGATTGGGTAGGAAGTGCCGCAGACAGAAAGAGCACCTCAGGTGGATGTTATTGTCTGGGATCTGCCATTATCTCATGGTTTAGCAAGAAACAGTCCAGTGTTGCTCTCAACACGGCTGAAGTAGAGTACATAGCAGCCTGTACTGCTAGTTGTGAAGCCATATGGCTTCGGAAGTTGATGTTAGGCCTATTTGATTTGGAGTTGGACACCACATTGATTCTATGTGACAACCAGAGTTGTATAAAGATGATAGAGAATCCTGTGTTCCATGATAAATCAAAGCACATAGAAATCCGATATTTTAACATAAGGGATATGGTACAGAAGGGAGCTATAAAGCTCCAGTATGTGAGTACCGATGAGTAAGTTGTTGATGTATTGACCAAATCTCTGTCTCAAGTAAAGTTTGAACACTTCTGTGACAAGCTTGGTGTAATCCGAAAGGACCTCCCTGGAAAGGGGGAGTGATGATGAGACTATCATTGCGGATGAGATGGTAGTGATGCGCTAGTACAGAAAAGGCCAAGTGCGCTGCAAATGTTGATGAGGTTCGACATTCATTTGCGGACAATGTGGTCCTGCATTCATTTGCGGACGAGATCTGCATTCATTTGCAGATGATACTCTCTTCTGGAGAGTGATCCTACATTCACTTGTAGGATGGTGCCGTAGACAAGAACACTCTCTTGAGAGTGGTCCCAGCGCTAACAGGCTAAGGATGGTCTATGATGAGTCCTACATTCATTTGTGGACGATGTGGTCCTGCATTCATTTGCGGACAATGTGGTCTTGCATTCATTTGCGGACGAGATCTGCATTCATTTGCAGACGATGTGGTCCTGCATTCATTTGCAGACGAGATCTGCATTCATTTGCAGACAATATGGTCTTGCATTCATTTGTGGATGATCCAGTTGGTCGATGATGTGGACCCTCCTCGTTGAGGGGGAGTGGGTTGATGAGGATTGCATCATCCTTAGACTTATGTCCAAAAGTGATAGGGATTGATCATCCCGCAAAGAGATCATGTGTACTGTATGTAGTGTTGCGACAAAGGATCAAGTGATCGAGTGCTGCAAGAAGATGGAGATCAAAGTGTTGTTGCAAATGATCAAGTGACCGAGTGTTGCAGATCAAAGTGTTGCTGCAAAGCATCAAGTGACCGAGTGTTGCAAGAAGATGAAGATCAAAGTGTTGCTGCAAAGGATTTAGTGCTGCAGAAGATGAAGACTCGGTGCTGTAGAAGATGACGTTCTAGTACTGAAGATGTTGAAGATGTGCCAGTAACTATTCCAGTTGCTGATTGTTGAAAGACTTCCTATGACGTATAGATGTATTACCTTGATACTGCTGAAGATGCTCTCTCTCCTTGCTCCTATAGTTGATGATGTTGTTGTCAGTAGAATACCCTTCTCGTTAAGGGGAGTGTTGAAATATTGTAACTTCGAAGAATATTCTAAATGTAATTTACTAATGTGTAATGTCCTCTTCCAGCTAGGCTTTAAGGCCCAAAACCGCTAACCTATGTGATTCCTGTGGGTTCGAGTGGTTACTGACAGCTAGGGAATCAGCTAAGGATTGATGCCAACCATAGAAAATCTAGGGCATCATCAAGTGGTCAAGAAGGGCCACCGGGGCCAAAGGCCACCCTCGTGCATGCCATCCCAGCATTATTTTAATGATGCATGGACTATTTAAGTCTCCCTCCACATGCATGCAAGTCAACGGTAAATTAGAAGATAAAGTGACCTAATTAGGTCAAAGATTAGGGTTTTGCACAGTTGAACTTTATAAATAGAGGAGAAGGCAAGAGGAGACTTCACTTTGGATTATTA
>LPNX010398171.1:182902-203700 GCA_001517045.1 Pseudotsuga menziesii
CCTTATAGACAGTCCTCACTTAAGAAGAAAGGAGCAAAGAAGTTAAAACCCCGCTTCTATGGACCCTACAAGATAATCCGGAAAGTGGGAGAGGTGGCTTATGAACTAGAACTTCCTTAGGAAAGCAAAATTCACAATGTGTTCCATGTATCTAGCCTGAAGAAAACCCTTGGTCAACACATTGCTCCATCCACCGAATTGCCTCCTTTAGATGATGAAGGATTGCTGATACTGATTCCCGAACGGATCATTCAGACTAGAGAGAGGAAGCTCAGGAACAGGGTAATCAGGGAATACTTAGTTCAATGGAAGGAACTACCGCCAGAAGATGCCACTTGGGAAGGTGAACAGGTATTGCAGCATCTCAATTTGAAGTTGCTTGAGGACAAGCAATCTCGAGCGGGGAGGACTGTAATGTCCTCTTCCAGCCAGGCTTTAAGGCCCAAAACCGCTAACCTATGTGATTCCTGTGGGTTCGAGCGGTTACTGACAGCTAGGGAATCAGCTAAGGATTGATGCCAACCATAGAAGATCTAGGGCATCATCAAGTGGTCAAGAAGGGCCACCAGGGCCAAAGGCCACCCTCGTGCATGCCATCCCAGCATTATTTTAATGATGCATGCACTATTTAAGTCTCCCTTCGCATGCATGCAAGTCAACGGCAAATTAGAAGATAAAGTGACATGCATGCAAGTCAACGGCAAATTAGAAGATGAAGTGACCTAATTAGGTCAAAGATTAGGGTTTTGCACAGTTGAACTTTATAAATAGAGGAGAAGGCAAGAGGAGACTTCACTTTGGATTATTATTATTTTGGGAGCTCTTGGATAGCAGCACAGCGTGCAGCACAGCAGTTGGGGTTGGAGACGGAGTCTTCAGCTAACAGGATTTCGGCAGTGAAACATCTGTCCTAGTCTTATTTTGGGTAAGCCATACAGGTTCACCACTTGCTCTTTATTCATTCATCAGTTACCTAGTACATGGTATAGATCGTTGCAGGGACACGTGTGCAGCCATAAGAGGGGGTTTTCAGCCAGAAAGCCCTAATCAGCTGTTGGGCCTTCAGATCTCAGTTTCCTTCCGAAACTCAGGCACCAATATCATCATCAGCCTCATACTCCGGTACCCAGTGATTTTCAGATCTATCAGTGCTCATCCGAAGCAGTTATCAGCTATTTCGGGGTTCCAGAGGTGAGTAGCTGCCTCTCTAAAGTGATTCGCTACTCTACCTGGAGATCTCAGAACCTTCGCATGCTCCGGGCATTCTCTCCGACATTGAACCGCTATCAGTCCTGCAAATTCTCAGTCAGATCGGACATCTCCTTCCTTGAGGGCGTCACACTTCTCTACTTGGGCGTCTTGCTACTGGGGGGATTCACCTGAAGCAGAGGAGCTCAGATCCTCTCCGATCCAGCTTGCAGTACTGGCAGACTTTTGCTGGAGTAGTTCAGATCAGCTTATCAGTGGTAAGTGTTCATTCTATCTTGCAAACTCTAACCCTAATTTTTCCTATAAAATAGGGTTTTTTGCTTGGCAGTTTGCATGCCCCGTTGTATCAGCATATTTGCTTAGAAATAGAAAATATCGGGATTTGGGATATTACATGATGTAACCCTTGTAAGTTGGGTCAATAGTACCCTCTTGAATATAATATAATACTGTTTTGTGTCTTCCTAGGTGAAGTCGGCCTAGTAAGTTTGTTGTGGCCGACTTGTTAGGGTAAAAGTCAAGTGACATAAAGAGTATAAATAGAGGAGCCGTGTTCCTCATTTGAACACACACACTCACTTGTGTATAGTGCATAGGAGAGAGAGAGACATATCAACAAGGAGAAGGAGCACCTGTTTTTGGGTTTTATCTTACACATCTATATAGAGGAAGTTTTGTTGGGTTTTCTTCCCCTTGAGGGTTTCCCAGGATAAATCTGTGTCTATCTTGTGATTGTGTTTCTTTCAGTGATTCTGCATATGCTATTGATGTAAAATTGGATTAAACACTAATGATATCTAACTAATCATATGAAATATTAACAATATGTACAGGGCAGCACATCTCACAACAAGGAAGATGAGGAGAGCGTGGCATTAGCAGCGAAGGGGAAGAAGAAGAAGTCCAAGAAGGGTTCCAAGGGTGGAACTAAGCAACATTATGGCGAGAAGAAAGCATGAGCAAAGTGAAATGCTTTGCTTGTAAGAAGTTTGGGCATCATGCTGGACAATGCCCAAATACGAAGAAGAATAAACAACAAACAACAGCTTCAATAGAGATTGATGAGTATGTTGCTAGATTCGAGAGAGAGTTTTCTCTCTTTGCTGGTGGTTGTAGAGAGAGATCATCTTTCATCACCAACAGAGTTACTGAGGACTAGACAAAGTATTCTATGATCATTGGGCATTCACTGAGTGTTTCCACTACGTCCTCCACATGGTACATTGATAGTGGAGCTTCAAGTCATATGACAGGTGTTCGAGACATGTTCATAGAGATGTCAGAGATAGGATTGGAGTTGGAGCTTGTATTAGGTGATGATACAGTGGTGAGAGCAGTTGGGTGTGGGACAGTCCGTTTTGACAGGGAGACCATGGGGCCCATGTTACCGAGGGATGTCTTGTACGTCCCTGGGTTGAAGAAGAATCTTTTGTCAGTTTCCAGGCCTTCGGGTATATGTCCTTGATGGGAAAGTTTACATCTTTCCCAAAGCAGAGGGTCCATCTGCTTCATATGCGATTGGAGTTAGATGTAGGAAATTGTACAAGCTTCTCTTCCAGCCACATCATGCATTGGCACACACTCAGAGTTGTAGTGAATTGTGTGAGTTATGGCACAGGAGGATGGCCCATCTTCATCATTCAACTTTGAGGATGCTGAGAGACATGACCACAAGGTTGCTAGATTTCAGTACAGATTAGAGTGGTGTATGCAAAGGGTGTGCTTTGGGAAAGTATCTTGTTTTTGTGGGAAATTTTTTATCAACGAAAGGGGGACGTGGTTTGACGAAGGTTCTACTTTTAGTTTCAACCATGACATATATTAGGTGTGTGGCTAAGTTTGGTGATCAACATGTCATTATCAATGATTTGAGCAAGGATCTCAATCGAGTTTTGGCTAGAGGTATGTAAGAGGATGGCCATTATAGGTTGAATGCTGATTCGATTAGACGTGGAGCTTACAGTGACAATTTGTGTGAGCTTTAGCACAAGAGATTTGGTCCCTAGCATTATGGAGTATTCTCTTTAAGGACATGGTTCAAGGATTGTTGGGCTTTAAGATAGAGAAGACAAGAGTGTGCAAGGGTTGTGCACTTGACAAGCATTGGAAGATTGGTTTACCAAGCAACGAGCATAGATCAAGAGGGATTTTTGATATGATCCATTTAAATGTGTGTGGATCCCCATGTTTTTAGCTTCTTTGACGCTGAATATCATTTTGTTTGTTTTATTATGATTCCTTTAGAAAAATATGGATTTACTTTATGAAGACCAAGGACGTGGTCTTTGGCAAGTTCCAAGAATTCAAGGCTCTAGTGGAGAATCAAACAGGTAAGAAGGTCAAAGTGCTAAACTTTGACAATGGAGGAGAGTGCTAAACATTTACAAGGATTTTGATCCATTTTGTAGGGAAGTAAGGATCAAGCGGGCTAATAGTGCCTTGAAACCCACAACATAATGGGTTTGTAGGGAGGAAGACCTAGTCCATCATAGAAGACCAAGTCCAAGGCGATGATCCATGATTCACATTTTCCCATGATTCTTTGGTAAGCATGTAGTACAATTGTTTATGTTCTAAACAAGTGTCTTCACAGGATATAGAAGGATAAGACATCGATATTGCTTGTACTGGTGAGAAAACATGTATTATAGTTTCATGTTTGTGGTTCTCCTGTGTATATTCGTGTTGACGGGTGAGAGATAATTAAGTTGGACCTTCTAGTTTCAAGGGTGTGTTTGTTGGTTACAACGAGTTCTCCAAAGCTTACATGGTGTATATTCTGTCATTGTTGAAGTTAGTAGTGAGTTGAGATGTGAAGTTTAATGAAGAGGCCTGGTCCTCTAGGTCTTAGGAGGCCTCTTGGGGAGGTTGAGGTGGGAGAGAAGCTTGTTGGCTCAAGTGTTGATCCTAGATTTTAGATTCAGAGCACCAAGGTTCTAGTGCAGGAAAAAAATCTATTTAACCACCTAGTATGGGTAGGAAGTTGAGATGGCTTACATAGAGGTTGTATGAGGTATAGGAGCAAATAAGAGCTCCTTGGGTGAGTCATCCTCCCTAAAACTTTCTTGTTGCAGTGATGTCCTCGGTCATTGTTGTAGAGCCTTCCTATTTTGATGTCCTCCATCATTGTTATATAGCCTTCCTATGTTGATGTCCTCCATCATTGTTATATAGCCTTCTTGTTTTGAGTTGGAAAATATGGAGGTGGTGTGTTGAGACGCCATGAAAGAAAAGTATAACTCCATATTGAAGAATGGTGTTTGGGAGATTGTGCCTAGACTAGAGGGTAAATCGGTTTCCAGCTGGTTGTACAAGGTAAAGCATATAATTGATGGCAATGTAGAGAAGCACAACGCCAGGTTTATAGTGAGAGCATTCTCTCAGAGGGAGTGAGTTCATTACAAGGAGGTCTTTGCTTCTATTGCCATTTATACTTCCTTTAGAGCCATTATGTCTTTATCATCAATTTTTGGTTCGTCTTTATATATTAGATGGATATGAAGACAACTTTTTTTAATGGTTTGATTGACGAGAAAGTAGATATTTGTAACAAATAAATAAAAAAATAATGATGTGACATAAGATAAGATAATTTTATTAATGTCCACTAATGACCACAAAGTAGGTCAATGGGACTGTTGGTTACAAGGATAGTTTATACACGTGGGAGGATCAAACGATCTCCCTTTAAAGCAAAATGAAATACAATATAAGCAATGAAATAATAATAATAATAATAATAATAAAAGAATAAATACATAATTCTTAAACAATATATAAATTGATAATCAACTAAATAATTACTATTACCGTAAAGAGGACATGACTCCTCCCAATAGGTGCCTAAGCCATATTTATAGGTAGGCTTTCAATTGTAAAATATCATCAATCATTTTTTTCAATATATATTATTTACTATGAAGATGGATCTCTTCTTTATCCGGATATGGATTCTTCCATAACACACAAACTCGGTGTTATAGTGGTATCAGAGCCCCTTATTGGCCTTGATTTCGAGCCTTTGGCCATCAATTTTATTTCATAAAAAAAAGAAAGTAAAAAGAAAAAAAAGAGAAAGTAAAAAGAAAAAAAGAAAAATATGAAGTAAAAAAGAAGATAAGAAGATCCCATAAAAAGGGGAAAGAAGAAAGAACGAAAAAAACAAAATACAATTTATAAAACCAAACCTTGGTTTTATAAACCACACAGGGTTTTATTAAACCCTAATTCCCACTTTCACCCCAAAAAATAAACTATATATATGTATAATATTATTATTATTATTTATAAAATAATAATAATAATTATCAATATTTTTTAATAGTTAATTGGATTTATTATTAATTAACTATTAAACTCTTTCATTAACCATGAAGTCATTCAAAGAAGAATTGGATGAGATCTTCGATCGATCTATGAGGAAAATGGAAGAAGTACTTAACCTAAGGAACAATCGAATGAAAAAGTTGTTGACAAGGCCTTCAATGAAATAAACCAACAAAGCGAACTAGAGGCTTCCAAGACGAAGACTTGGAAATTAAATCTCAATCCATTTTTCAAAGCTTGCAAGAAAAACATGGTAAAGAACATGAAAGTGATGGAATTGATGTCTTGGACATTAAATTGAATAACACAGTCGGTTCCATATCACCATCCAGTTTTCATGTCAATAAAGATGAAAATGTGCCCACAGGTGTAATGAAAAAATCACTTGCACAATGTTCTCAACCGCTTTTTCCAGATAAATCTAATGATCTGATTTATGAAGTTGAAAGTCGTGGAAGTAGTCAATACCTACTTAAATAGAATGAAAGAATTTATGATGGTTCTACAAACACTAGTGTAGATAGTTATGCAGACGTGGTGCTCTTTTCAACTGTTGGTTACATTCCAAATAATGTTGAAGATATTCGGCCCATTGTTGTCGAACCAAATTACACAATAGTTATTGCATCCACGTGTTTAGGAATTGAAAAATGTGGAAGTGAAGATCAACAATTCTTCATAAATGGAATCCAAAAGACGACATGTATAACCAATAAGTACAAGTTGTACTGTTTCAAAAATTTACCACTTAAGCAGAAGGGAGTACAACACAAGTTCCAGAATCATGTCCATAAAACGAAATCGATCCAAGATTGCAGTGTTCGAGTCATCACTTCAAACACAACCCATAATAAGAGAGCATCGTCACTCTCAACTTTGAGGACAAAGCTGCCCTTAAGGGAGGGCAATGTTACATAAATAATAATAATAATAATAAATACATAATACATAAATAATAATAATAAAAATAAATACATAATACATAAATAATAATAATAAATACATAATACATAAACATTATATAAATTAATAATCAACTAAATAATTACTATTATTGTAAAGAGGACACGACTCCTCCCAATAGGTGCTTAAGCCATATTAAAAGGCAGGCTTTCAATTGTAAAATATCATCAATCATTTTATTCAATATATATTATTTAGTATGAAGATGGATCTCTTCTTTATTCGGATACAGATTCTTCCATAACACACAAATTCTTTCATAATATTAATTATATTTAACCAAGGGACATAACCCTTTGGTGAATAGTTAGCTTATAAGCCCTATATATGCGGCTACATCCTCATTGTACATTAACATCTCATATCTTATGAAATATATATTTTATTATTTATCCATCTATGTATTATCGAGCGTTGTCTTATTTGGACTGGTTATTTCTATAGAAAATAATTTTTTGTTTCAGTGGTATCAGAGCCCTTTCTTGGGATTGATTCCGGGCCTTTGGCCATATCTTGGCTTTTAGTTGTCATCTCAGATTTTTTGAATCATTGTGTCTTTGCCCTAAAAAAGATAAATAGAAAGAAGAAAAGGAAAAAAAAGAGAGCGAGGCAAGGTTGATATAAATCTAGGGTCACTTTGGATGGATACATTGGGTACCTTCATGCTGAGCACAAGGAAAAAGTTGTTGGCATTTCCTTATAAAAAGAAGAACATCACATTCCAGGATGTTACAATGAAGTCAGATTTAGGAGTTGTGTCGTCTGAAGACTTCAAAGACATCTCAAAGGTGATTTTACAAGAAGATTAGAAATCAAGACAGAAGATGTAGAAAGAATTTGACAATGTCGTCATGGACAAAGAAGAAGAGATCTCTCGTTTGAGAGATCATAATCAGAATTTGCTTCTTCAAATCAAGAAGGCGAAGGATAAAGCTGTTGAAAAGTTAACTCTGAAGGTCCTCCCATGTTTTTGGTGTGGGTGTGATGAGAGGACTAAATTTTTTTGTCCTTATGTATTTATGTAACAAAGTGACGTCTATGTAAGTAAACGTCATAATCAGAATTTGCTTCTTCAAATCAAGAAGGCGAAGGATAAAGCTGTTGAAAAGTTAACTTTGAAGGTCCTCCCATGTTTTTGGTGTGGGTGTGATGAGAGGACTAAATTTTTTTGTCCTTATGTATTTATGTAACAAAGTGACGTTTATGTAAGTAAAGTGAATGTGTTTTTATACTTTAGAAAAGTGGGTCTCATTTAAAAGATGTATTTATTCATTAAAGTGTTTAATTATTAAAAAATGAGATAAGTTGTAGACCCTTGATTTTGTAAATGATCTTCAACCCTAGATTAGGTAGTTGATGAAGGTGGTTACAAAATTTAAGTATAAAACAATGGGAGAGGACAAATGAAGAAAACTCACCATTATTGAGGGGAGAGAGAGATTGAAGACCAAAGGAGAGAGAGAAAACCCTTGGCACAATTTCCAATGCATGAGGCAACTTTTAATGTAGAAAGTACAACAACTTTAATTATAATCTGAAGAGGTCCGTACAACCACGTGCGGGTACATTTCTTGAGGTAGAAAGTACAAAATAAGATTGACAAGATGTACAACATTTATTGCTGACTGTGGCATGAATCCCGAGGCAGCAGAAAATATAGCGGTACAACCACACGTGTGATAGATCTGTACAGACTGTACCTGCACGTGTGAAGGTACAGCAGGCCGTACAATATTGCTAGCACGTTTTTCGAGGTATTTTGCTGTTGGCGTGGTTTTGGAAATTTTGCCTGTAGGGTTCAGAAGAATATTTTTTTAGAGTTGTTGGAAAGTTTCTGAGATTTTCTCCTTTAATGAAAAATTTCTTTTTAGGGTTTCCCCCAAGTTAAGGTTTTGCCCGGTCATTAGACCAAAATTATTGTGTTCATATACTTAAAGAATATTTTAGTATTTGACAGAATTTTGAAGTACATTGGAGCAGTGTGGTTTTACTTTCAAAATTTAAAGTTAAAACCTTAGGTTTTGAAAATGTTTGACAGAATGTGTAAATGAACAATTTCATTTATTAAGTCAGATTTTTCTTCATGGTATCAGAGCCGATGGTATCAGATCAAAGTTTAACACGGTCATACTGAAAAAGAAGTTTAGCAGGTGTTATTTAAAGTTTTAGAAAAAGTGTTAGATATTTTCTTTAGTTAATTTTTGGCTTGTAAGTTGTTTTCTTCAGATGATGAGTATCAGGTATGAAGATCGATTGGGGATGGAATATCCAATTATATACCTTGGAAAGTGAAGAAACCGCAGTGCTCAAGGAGTGGAAAATTTGGAGTTTTGTAAGCACCGTGATGACGAAGCCCACTGACAAGGATGAGTTAGCAGACTTTGAAGCCTTAGAAGCCAGAGCTTAGAGGGTGATCCTGGATGGGGTGGAGGATCATCTTATCCCTCATTTGGAAGAGAAGAAGATTGCCTATGATATGTGGGATGCCTTGAAGCAACTATTCGAGGCAAAGAACGAGAATCAAAAGATGGCCTTGAAGGACGCGTTACACAATGTAAAGATGACTCAAATAGAAAGTGTAGCTTTCTACCTGTGACTCGAATGGATCAGGTTAAAGACGAGTTAACAGTAGTAGGGGAAACTATCTCAGACTCAGAAATGGTAAGAATAGTTCTGAAGGGCTTTACCAAGAGATGGGATGTTTTTGTTGAATGCATTGTTGGTAGAGAGAAGCTTTTGGATTGGTAAAGTCTTTGGGATGATTTCACCCAAGAGGAGATTCGAGAGGGAGCTTTGGGTGGGCAAGTTAGTGAGGAGATGGAACAAAATGTTGCACTTGCATCCAAATCCAAGAACAAGAAGAAGAAAGATCTAAGTCAGATCAAATGCTATCATTGTGGCCAGTTGGGACACTATGCCACAAAATGTCCTGAGAAAAAGATGTGGCAGCCTCTGCAATTGTAGAAGAATTTGCCACGAAGTTTGAGCAAGAGTTTTCTCGTCTCAATTGATTCCAATATAGGGAGTTCTACCTTTGAGCATGTCTAGGTTGTTGACAGTGGTGCAACCAGACATATGACTGGAGTCTACGATTCTTTTCAGATGATCACATTGTTGGGGCTAGGGCATTTATCTAGACAGATATTGATAGTCCCCAAATTGCTATCCAAGGAGTTGGAATTATCAGCTTTCAACTAGATCTCGGAGAGATCTTGGAAATACATGAAGTATTATTTGTACCTGGGATGAGAGTGAGCAAACTCTCAGTTTCATCCTTTGAGGATGTTGATCAGGTCTGGTCATATTTTCCTGTATCAGAGAGATGAGCCAATTGGTACCACCATCTTATTGGGAGATCACTGGGACAGATTATATGTCCTAAGAGGGCATGTTATACGACCAAGAGCAGGAGTAGGAGGATGGCTATCAAAGTCAGAGGAGGATGATGCTACATTTGATAGAGATGAGGAGAGTGACTCTCTCCTGAGCACGACAGGAGACTCAACCAGTCAAGTGGTGGTGCAGTGGAGCAGGTTGATGAGACCCAGGTCGAGTCTCAGGCTTCAGAGTTTCAGTTCGAGATAGAGCATATGTTTTTGAGGATGATTCTAAAGCAGGAGGAAGTTGTTGCATGAGTCAAAGATGGAGATAATGCTGCGGACCTTCCTTGTTAGGAGGGAGTGTTGAAAAGTTAACTCTGAAGGTCCTCCCATGTTTTTGGTGTGGGTGTGATGAGAGGACTAGAAAATTTTGTTCTTATGTATTTATGTAACAAAGTGACGTTTATGTAAATAAAGTGAATGTGTTTTTATACTTAAGAAAAGTGGGTCTCACTTAAAATAATTATTTAATAATTAAAGTGTTTAATTATTAAAAAGTGAGATAAGTTGTATATCCTTGATTTTGTAAATGATCTTCAACCCTAGATTAGGTAATTGATGAAGGTGGTTACAAAATTTAAGTATAAAACAATGAGAGAGGACAAATGAAGAAAATTCACGATTATTGAGGAGAGAGAGAGATTGAAGACTAAAGGAGAGAGAAAACCCTTGGCACAATTTCCAATGCACGAGGCAACTTTTAATGTAGAAAGTACAACAACATTAATTACAGTTTGAAGAAGTCCGTACAACCACGTGTGGGCACATTTCTTGAGGCAGAAAGTATAGAAGAAGACTGATAAGCAGTACAACATTTATTGCTGACTGTGGCACGAATCTCGAGGCAACAGAAAGTACAGCTGTAGAGCCACACGTGTGTCAGATCTGTATAGACTATATCTGCATGTGTGAAGGTACAACATACCGTACAGTATTGCTGGCACGTTTTTCGAGGTATTTTACTGTTGATGTGGTTTTGGAAATTTTGCCTGTAGGGTTTAGAGGAATAATTTTTCTGAGTTGTTGGAAAGTTTTTGAGATTTTCTCCTTTAATGAAAAATTTCTTTCTAGGGTTTTCCCTAAGTTGGGGTTTTGCTCAGTCATTAGACCAAATTTATTGTGTTCATCTGCTTAAAGAATATCTCAGTATTTGATAGAATTTTGAAGTGCATTTCAGCAGTGTGGTTTTACTTTCAAAATTTTAAGTTAAAACCCTAGGTTCTGAAAATGTTTGACAGAATGTGTAAATGAACAATTTCATTTATTAAGTCAGATTTTTCTTCAAAAGCACAATACAATCAAAAGCAATAAGAGGAGAATCGAGATCTTCAGAAGAAACTATTGAAGAAAATGGTCACCTTAAGAATCATAAACAAGATCTAACGGATCATAATAAAAAAATTAAAGATGATGAGAAATCACAAGAAGAAATGACCAGGAACCTTAAGAATGATGAAGATTCGTTGGAAAACAAGTTTGAGCAAATTCAGAGGACACCAAAACTCTCAGACTCAAAAATCCAAGTTGAGGAAAAAGAAGCGAATACAAATCTAGTCCTCGTCACAGTTCAAAAAGAAGTCAATCTAGTAAAACAAACAAACAACAAGAACACCCAAACTACAAAAAACATTTTGACCAACAATAGGGTCGAAATGAACATAAATAGTGTTACGATATCAGAAAAGAAAGAACACAAAATCAACAAACTAAGCAGAAAACAAGAAGTTCCATCCAACAAAGCAATCAACAAACAACCCCAATAAAGATAGACCACGGATGGACTACTTCACAAACGATGCGACATTTTTTCTTGGAAATTCAAAACTCATATCTTCTCGTTTTGTCAAAGTGTCGCAGTTTTAACACAAAAGATTGAGAGATGACATTACAAGCAAGAATTCAATCATAAGCCCTAAGCTCTGAGGACAAAACTTCCCTTAAGGGGAAGGCAATGTAACGAATAAAATATTAAAATAATGAATAATATATAATAATATAAATAATAAAAATAAAAACATAATATGAATTATATTTAACTAAAGGACATAACCCTTTGGTGAATAGTCACTTTATAAGCCCTATATATGCGGCTACATCCTCATTGTACATCATCATCTTTTATCTTATCAATTATATATTCGATTATTTGTTCATTTTTGGATCCTTTGTATTATTTACATTGGTTATTTGTGTAAAAAACGATTTTATTGTTTCAAGATTAATCAATGAAGGGTTTTGAGGTGTATGGGTGAGATACACACACGCGTAGGTTGAATAAGGCCCTTTATGGGTTGACGCAGGCACTACATGTTTGGTACTCTATGATTGATGAGTACCTGCTGAGATTGGGTTTCATGAGGACTGCTGCAGATCCAAATCTATGTTATATGTTTGACAGATCTGAATTGCTTATTTTGGTCCTTCATGTTGATGACTTGGTCATTACAGTTAGTTTTTAGAAGTTCATGACATGGTGCAATACAAAGTTGGCCTGCAAAATTGACATGAAGGACATTGGCTTAATGCAATATTTTATGGGTCTAGACTCTAGAGGTTTGGCAGGGTATAGGTGAGGTCTTCCTCAGACAAGGGAAGTACACAGTGGAGATTTTGAAGAGATTTTAGATGTGGTATTTTAAACTTTTAGCCACTCCGATGATTCCAATTTTGAAGTTCAATGCTAATTTAGATTCAGATTTTGCAGATCCATCATTTTACAAGCAACTCATTGGCTCGTTTATGTATCTTGTTAATACCAAAATTGATGAATGCTTTGTAGTGAATAGCTTTTGCCAGTTCATGGTTGAGCCTTAGTCAGATTTATTGGAAGGTTGCAAAGTATACGCTTCAATACTTGAAAGGCACAATTCATTATGGTTTGAGATGTGGGAGATGCTGAGATGCTTTGTAGGGAATACCTTTGCCAGTTCATGGTTCTGTGTTAGGCAGATTCATTGGAAGGCTGTAAAGCATGTTTGAGGCATGTGGGAGATGGTGAGTTACAGCTGTATGGTTGCGATGATTTTGTCTGGGAAGGAGATGCAGGGTGATTGGAAGAGTGCTTCAGGTTGTTTTTTCATTTTGGGTTTATGTATGATATCCTGGTTTAGTAGGAAGCAGACACCAGTTGTACTCAGTTCAGCAGAGGAAGAGTATATGTCATCCAACTCTGCTAATTGGGAAGCCATCTGGCTTTACAAGTTGATTGCAGTGCTCACTGATCAGATGTCAGAGCCTACAGTTGTGACAGTCTGAGTTGCTTTAGGATTTTTGAGAATCTAGTTTTTCATGATCGCTTTGAGTACATTGATATCTGCTACTATTATCTAATAAAAGTTCTATTCTACAGGGACAAAAAACAATATTGTAACTCAAATGATTACTCATTATTGAAATTGCCTTTCATGTGGGACTGTTGATCTTACATCACATATCTACATCAATGAAGAAACCAATAAGTGGTTGTCCATGATGATTTCCAAGATTGGTGACAGACATAAATAGAAAAGCTTTGCATGCAAGCTCCTATCAGTCCTTTAAAAAATGTCTGAAATGTAATTTGGAACTCAAGTTTGTGCATGACGGTTCCCAGAAAAGACAATTCTGTGACAGTCTTGCAGCAAAGCCTTGAAAGTTGGCTCTCTTTCTAATTAAGTCATTGGGAAGTTCCTGAATCTTAAATCTCATGGCCAATTTGAAATTTTGGTATCTGTTGTTAAGGAAGCTGGTTGCATAAATCTGTATCATTTCATGGCTTTTTGACAGGTTCATTAAACATGGTACGGTCATAAATACAAATTTATAACCAAAAGTGCAAAGGTAGAATCCTGCAAGAGTGTTATAAAAAGTAAAACTAGAATCTACACAAACTTTGTTTGTTAGAGAAAGAAGCTGTAAGGTGCTTTGGCAGTAAAGCTTCATTATTCCTTATGTCTATAACCAACACGAAGAACTGGTGTCAGTTGGTCTGAACTAGGAAGGATATTGGACCAGGGTGTGACATAAATGTTTGTTGCAATCATTTTGATTTAACCTCAGATTCAAGGTGGGTAAAATGTATGAACTAAGCAAAACCTTACTAAGAAGGACTGCTACTTAGTCCTGATCCTGTTCAACTTTGTACCAAGAAACAAATTCTTCATAAATTTCATATTATTGAAAGAGTTATGTTGAGGACTGCATGTACATCCTTGTAAACCTTGATAGCCTTCTAACCAGTAGTATTCTCTATATGATCAGTAAACACACATGTAATGATCAAGCTCTTATAGTTTGACTTGAATGAGGTTTTCTAATGCATCATTTTTAGTTGAGTGGTTTAATGGCTAAGTGATCTGATTATTTTTAATAGATTGGATGCATTATCTACCTGAGGCCAGTCATAGTGTTTTACAAAATTTAAATGTTATGAACAAAGAAGTAAAAATCGTGACTTTTTCCTCATGCCAAAAAATCAGCTAGGAAAAAGCGCAATTTTTTACAAAATGTAAACATCAAACTCTCTGTGTACCTTGATATTGGTGGTGCTGATGCCTGATTGTTGAAGTTGATTGAACTCCTCCGTCATGACCTTAATAAAAAATGTACCCTTCAGTAAAGCAAAAACACTTATTAAGCTATTAATCATGGGTAGTTCTTTCTGCCTTATTTTAATGCTTGGAGTAAGAAGTTTCATCAAAATTGTAGGGTGTTAACTAATGTCCTCGGAGGATCAACTTTGAGATTTGAGGTAGAGGCAAGGGCTAGAGCCTAGAGGAGGGGGGAACATGGTGTTATTGATGAATAAGATCCCAACATAGACACTCTTTTTGATGATTATGTATTTTCAATTTTGATTTAGATAATGTGTTGCACTTGATGCCATTTGATATATTCACCCTTAGATGGTATATACATGACTAGACTTTGCATATTTTGTCTCTAATGGATTAGAATCATAGCCTTGAATCTTTAATATATATATTTTTTAATTAAAATTATAAAATTTTATGTGTTTTTAAGTATTCCGTGTCATTGAAATCAAACTGCTTCAAATTATTTGCATCCACTACATCTATATATCAATGTTTTCTCCATATTAATGTGCAAATGTGTTTATTTGATGCTGTTGTTGCTTTATATGTTTAAAATTTTGAAAAAAATGAAATATTTTGTATTTTTAAATGTTTGCCGCGGTTTGCCGATTTCTGTCAATTTTTTCACTGATGATGCTGAGAAGTTGTATTCGGGATCCTTGCCTATTTTTTGCCGATGCCGATATTTACTTCATTGGTTATGAACCGTTCTAAACTTCTAACATTACAGAGTGGGTTCAAGTCAAGGGATCTCAGCTGCAAACCTGTTACTTCAAGCAGTGGAAGCCTCTCTGCCAAAGCAGAAAAAAGCATTAGCTGTTACTGAGTTCAAACATGCTGCAGTTGCATTGCGGCGGCACTCTAAAATTCGACAGGGAGAAAGAGGTACTGAAAAAATAATAATTCTGAATATTTGACTTGAAAAATTGTTTTGGTTTGAAAATGGTTTCTGAAAGGAGGCTTTGATTTCTATTTAAAATGTAGAAACTTATCTTGAGATTACTTTGAGTTGTTATGGTAATTCTTTGAATGAGATAATAATATTTCCTTTTTCCCCAAAGTTAGATCTCTCTAGCCATACCAATGTCACATATCTTGAAAAGATTATAAATTTTTGTTGGATGGATGTACTATAGGACATGTTGGATGGATGCATTATAGGGCACAGAGTATGAATGCTGTTCACTGAAAATGAAGTAATTTGTAATTTTTTGCACATGGATGTTGCATGCACTTTGAGCAAATGCATCGTATAAATGGATTATCTACCAGTTGAGAATAATACAAGATTTTATAAATGTATACTCATTATATTGAACATGAGAAATGGAGAGATTAATAACAAATATGATTGATAATACTGCAGCAATTGCAGCACAGGGCTAGCCTGAGGGTAGGCTCCCCAAGTACTCATTACACATAGCACTCCCTCATCTATGTCATCTCACATTACATTGTGTGAAGACTCCTAGGATAGTTATGTACTTTTAACCACATAACTAGCCTTTGTAGAGTATGAGAGTATCCCAAAGTAGAATTTGGACACACTTTAGAAGGGAGAGGTGGGATCTTAGGTGAAGGATCTTTCTTTGCTCTTGCAATAACCCTTGATGACTCCCTTCAATCAAGAACTTTAATGAAACTCTTGTTAAACTAGTAGCAACAAGGAAGGTCTTCCTGCATGCATGTATTCTTGCATGCAAAAGACTTAAGTTAGGAAACCAGTTGTATTTAATTTACTTTTCCTAAGTTTACTTTGGAAAATAAATTAAAGTGATCTAAATTAACTTTAGTGAAACACTAGTTAAAATGAAAGTGAAATTAGGGTTTTTGCTTTACCACTAGTTAAAGTGAAATTAGGGTTTTCGCTTTACCTAAAGTTATAAAAGAGAGATCGATTGGTGGAGAGGACACACACACTTGTATTCCAACAAAGACATGATAGAGACAGGGAGAGAATGTCAGACAAAGGATTTAGCTGGGAAGATGGAGGAGCGAGCAGCAGGATAACCGAGCTTCGTACAACTGGGCTGTACACTCACACATGAGGGTGTTGAGGTTTAGTTGGGATTTGCCTAGTGATTCTGCTGGGTACTGCATTCGCCAGGTTTGGGTGAATTTGCAGTGATTGTAAAAGTTCAATATTTTCTCATAATAAAATCTATATCTGACTGCTGCACCAGTTTTCCCATCTTGGGTTTTTTCGGGGGTTTCCATACCCAAAATAAGTGTCAATATTGTGACGTGATGTTGTGATTTATTTCTCAGTTTTATATTCCGCTACATATCGTAAAAGATATTCATGTGTGGTTATCAGTAGAGATCTTGCATGCCTTGTTAGCCCTAGTTTGAATATTAAAGGAAACCTTACATGGTATCAGAGCTTTGGTGAGCTAAAGCTTGAGAGATTTGCAGCGACAGTGATAGATCGAGGGCAGATCTATTGAAGACACAAACTTAGATTGGAGATCTAGGGTTTGACCGGTAACACTACACAATGTCCATGCAGTTGAGAGTTGAGGATAGACTTCAGGGTGCTCAGAACTTTCCTACATGGAAAGAAAGGATCACAAGGATCCTAGATGTCGGTGATGCAGAGGAGCACATTGACTCCACAAAGGTTACACCCACAAATCCGACAAATCTAGCAGCTTGGAAGAAGATTGATTCCAGAGCCATGTTGATTATCATGGATGGAGTGAAGGACCATATAGTCCCTCACCTTTTTGGTAAGAAGACCGCAACAGAGATGTGGACGGCTTTGGAGACTCTGTACCAAAGCAAGAACGAGAACCGAAAAATGGTGTTGCAAGAGAGGATGCGCAACACCAAGATGGCCAAGGGAGAAAGGAGTGGTGCCTTATCTCATGAGGCTCACACAGATTAGGGACGAGCTTGGAGCTGTTGTTTCTAAGACAGTGGATGAGGAGCTAGTTCGGATAGCCCTCAATGGGTTCTCTAAGCCATGGGACACCTTTGTTAAAGGTGTTGTGGCTAGGAAGAAGCTCCTTGATTGGCAGAGACTATGGGATGACTTTGTGCAGGAGGAGACCTGCATGGGTCAATGATTAGGCTCATCCAGTAGTGCTCCATAGATTGTGGATGAGGAGGCTCTAGCCCTTACAGGGAAGAGCAGGGGGAAGGCAAAGAGGAAGAAGGATGGTAAGAAGAACCTTGACGTGTCAAAGGGCAAGTGTTTTATCTGCCACAAGCAGGGACACTTTGCCTCCCAGTGCCCAGACAGGAAGAAGAAGAGTAACACTCAGATGGTTGGATCTGTAGAGGTGGATGAGTTCAGCAGGAACTTTGATGAGGAGTTTTGCTTGATAGCTTGCGTGGCAAGCACCAGAGGGAGTAGCATATGGTACATTTACAGTGGAGCATTTAATCACATGACTGGGCATAAGAGATTCTTCAGAGACTTGCAGGAGGGTGGAACAGGGATCCACATTGAGCTGGGTGATGATGCGCGGTATTAGGCGCAGGGAGTTGGCACTGTTTCATTTCAAAGAGAGTTTGGCAAACCCCTTAGTTTTGCTGATGTGTTGTATGATCTAGGACTGACTAAGAACCTTATATCAGTCTCCACTCTGAAGGACAAGGGATATCAAGTGAAGTTCTGTGACCATAAAGTGTATATCAGGCCCAAGGGGTCATATAGGAGCTTGGATTGGGTGATTGGTAGGAGGAGCGGGAAAGTGTACAAACCGCACTTTGAGCTTGCAAAGGCTCTAGTCAGTAGCAACATCAGTAGTCAAGGTGAGTTGTGGCGTAGGAGGATGACACACTTACACCATGGAGCATTGAAGCATTTGAGACAGGCAGTCATTGGATTTCCTCAGGTATAGGAGGAAAAGTATAACCACTGCAAGGGTTGTGCTTTGGGGAAGAACATCAGGAAGCCTTTCCCACGACGTGAGCACAAGTCTAAGGAGCCCTTGGACTTGGTGCATTTTGATGTATGCGGACCTATGAGTGTCCATTCGTTCAGTGGTTGCAGTTACAAGGTAACCTTCATTGATGACTATTCCAGGAAAACCTGGATCTATTTCCTGAAGGCCAAGTCAGAGGTCTTTGAGAGGTTTCGAGAGTTCAAGACTCTTGTGGAGAACCAAACAGGAAAGAAGATTCGGGTGTTGAGAATAGACAACAGGGGTGAGTACACCTCCAATGAGTTCAGGAGGATTGTTCGACAGAGGGGATCAAGAAGGAGCACACTGTGCCCCATACCCCACAACAAAATGGAGTTGTAGAGTGGAAGAACAGAACGATGGTTGGAGCAGCCACGACCATGCTATTTGATCAAGGATTACCACTATTCCTCTGGGCCGAGGCATATAGGACTGTAGTATACATTCAGAACAGGTGTCCCCACACAGCTTTGGGGAGGAAGACACCAGAGGAGGTCTTCACAGGCACCAGGCCAGATGTGAATCACATTTGCATATTTGGCAGTGTCTGCTATTGTCATGTTGATGCCGACAATAAGAAGCAGCTGGATGCTTTTGGAGAGAAGGGGTTACTTGTTGGTTACAATGAGATTTTGAAGGCATATAGATTTTACATTCTTGCTCGCATAAGGATCATTGTGAGCAGGGATGTCCAGTTCGATGAGGACAGGACCTTGCGGATATCTCTGGACTTACCAGCAGAGCAACGACCAGCACAGGAGTCGGCGGTCAAGTTGGAGGAGCCAGATGTACAGGTACAGGTATAGACATAGAGCACAGGTTCTGGTGGCCAGAGGGAGTCAGGTGGATAGGATCCTACAGTCATTGACTTGGAGGATGAGCTGCAGCAGGAGACGGATATCCAACAGTCACAATAGGTTGACACTAGGCCAAGGCCAAAGTGGTTTAGGTCCATAGTACAGGATTCCAGGCAGGTTGATCCTCCACAGAGATCTTTCAGACAGAGTATACCACCAGAGAGGCTTAGTTACATGGCATTGATGACATAGTTGATTAACTTTGAACCTTTCAGCTTCGGGGAGGCTGCACAACATGATGTGTGGCAGGAGGCTATGGTTTTAGGAGTATGACTCCATTATGAAAAACCAGGTATGGGAGGTTGTGCCGAGGCCACAAGGGAAAAAGGTGGTGGGATCTAGATGGATCTACAAGGTGAAGCATGCAGTAGATGGAAGTGTGGAGAAGTACAAGGTGCACTTTGTGGCAAAGGGGTTTTCACAGAAGGAGGGCATTGATTATGAGGAGACCTTCGCTCCTGTTGGCAGGTATTCTTCCATTCATACCATTACCTCACTAGCAGCTGAGATGGGTTGGCGTGTCCATAAGATGGACGTCAAGACTTCCTTCCTCAACAACGTGATAGAGGAGGAGGTGTATATTGAGCAGCCAGAGGGGTTTGATGTGGAGAACAAGGAGACACATGTATGTGGATTGCATCGAGCCCTTTACCGACTTAAGCAGGCACCTCTAGCATGGTACTCGAGGATTGACAACTATCTATGGGAGATGGGATTTCACCAGAGTGAGGCTGACCACATACTGTACTTCTTGATAGGTGAGGTGCCTCTCATACTTGTCCTATATGTGGATGATATCTTGTAATATCCCAAATCCCGATATTTTCTATTTCTATACAAATATGCTGATACAACGGGGCATGCAAACTGCCAAGCAAAAATCCCTATTTTATAGGAAAAATTAGGGTTAGGGTTTGCAAGATAAAATGAACACTTACCACTGATAAGCCGGCTGAACTGCTCCAGAGAAAGTATGCAAGCACCGGATACTGGATCGGAAATAGGTGGATCTCCTCTGCTCCAGGTGAACCCCAGCAACAAGACGCCCCAGTCAGAAAAGGGTGACGCCCTCAAGGAAGGAGGTGTCTGATGGAACTGCGAATTTGCCGGGTCGATAGGTTTTCAGTGCCGGAGAGAATGCCTGATGCATGCGGAGGTTCTGAGACCTCTAGGTAGGGTAGCGAATTGCTTCAGAAAGGCAGCTACTCACGCCCTGGAACCCCGAAACTGTTAATAACTGCTTCGGATGAGCCCTGATGGATTTGATAATCACTGGGTATCGGAGTATGAAGCTGGTGATGAGAATGGTGCCTGAGTTTCGGAAGGAAACTGAGATTTGAAGGCCCAACAGCTGATTAGGGCTTTCTGGCTGAAAACCCCCTCTTACGGCTGCACACGTGTCCCTGCAACGATCTATACCACGTACTAGATAACTGATGAATGAATAGAGAACAAGTGGTGAACCTGTATGGCTTACATGGAATAAGACTAGGACAGATGTTTCACTGCCGAAATCCTGTTAGCTGAAGACTCCGTCTCCAACCCCAACTGCTGTGCTGCACGCTGTGCTGCTATCCA
>LPNX010398171.1:203767-214919 GCA_001517045.1 Pseudotsuga menziesii
CTCTCCTTTCGCTTTATCCTTTATTTATAAAGTTCAACTGCGCAAAACCTAATCTTTGACCTAATTAGGTCACTTTATCTTCTAATTTGCCGTTGACTTGCATGCATGCGGATGGAGACTTAAAGAGTGCATGCATTATTAAATAATGCTAGGATGGCATGCACGAAGGTGGCCTTTGGCCCCGGTGGCCCTTCTCGACCAAATGATGATGCCCTAGATCTTCTATGGATGGCATCAGTTCTTAGCTGATTCCCTAGCTGTCAGTAACCTCTCGAACCCACAGGAATCACATAGGTTAGCGGTTTTGGGGCCTTAAGGCCTAATTGGAAGAGGACATTACATATCTTTTTGACAGGAGATGAGAGGCTGATTGGAGACTGCAAGTCCAACCTTGTAGTGGAGTTTGAGATGAAAGACCTTGGGCTGATGCATTACTTTTTGGGCTTTGAGGTTTGGCATAGAGATGGATGCTTATTCATTGGACATGGGAAGTATGCAGTAGAGATCTTGAAGAGATTCAAGATGGAGGACTGCAAGCCTATGGCCATACCTCTAGTTTCCAACTGAAGGATGATTGATGCATTAGGGTCAAACGGATTTGATCCTACCTTGTATCGTCAGCTTATCGGATCACTTATGTATTTGGTCAATACTGGACCAGACATCAGCTTTGCAGTCAACTCTTTGAGTCAGTTCATGGTGGACCTGTTATCACATATATAGTAGCTAGGCTACCATATTCTATTTTTCAGACACAATACATTTTTCAGCCAGATCTCTTACATATGAGATGCTGAGATGAGCAGTTTTGACTGATCATTATTGTATTGGTGGACTATTGTACTCTCCCATGTCAGGACTGAGTCTCAGGACACTCAGATCTAAGGACCGATGAAGCCATTTAGTCATTACAAAGCAGTTATTGATGCCCAATTTTATATCAATGCTTTCTCATTGGACAGATGATGTTTCAGATGGATTATATGCATGATTATGACTCAGCTTTTATTATATTGTGTTATGGTTATCATTGCTCTTATATTCATCTTTGTGACATGTATTAACATGTAGTGGCATGATTTGGCGGTCATAATTATATGGACTTGGATTGCGGTCATAATTATATGGACTTGGATGTATTTGTATTATGTATTGATGTCCCTACTTAGACTTGGAAGTTCCTGATCTATACTCATTGGTTTTACCCTCCTTAGGGAGAATAGAGGTAGTCATTCCTACCATTATTCTGGCTTGCTAGTGTTAGCTTCATCTTTCACTGTCTCCACCCATCCATTACCTTCCAGTTTTGTTTCTAACCTGACTTACTACTTGACTTGTGGCATGGAGGACCTTTCCCCGCTAGAACATTTGTTGGACAAACCTCCCTGTTTATATTGTGTCTCGGCTCTGAGTTGGTGACAGAACTTGCCTTTGGTGAGTTGGATTGTATGCCTAAATCATTCTAGTCGGTTGTCCTGATGTTTGGCATTGTGCAGAACTCCCCCTGGTCACTTGAGATGTTGTTGGCTAAAACTGAAAGCTCATTTACTACTTGTATTGGAAAATGTTATGTATGCGCCCATGGAAAATGAATATGCTAAACTGTTTTTCTTAACATATGTAAAGAGGGTAAGAGCAATGAAATGCTAAAATACCCCTTGAAGAGTATAAGAAAAGGTCTGAAAAGCAATGGTTAAATATATGCTAATCTTATAAATTTGAATGTCTTGGATGAAAGCTGTGATTAGCTGTGCTTTTAAGCACTGGTGAAGTCCCAAAGGGTCATATAGGCCAAAAAGGTCATGGAAATAAAATTGATGATCCTAATGAAACTGGATCAAGCTTGATGTAGTCATGATGCCTAAGTTGAATAAGCACTCTCTAAACAACTCAACCATTTGTGAGGCACTGCCATTCCTTGTGTTGTTGTTTGTCCGACATCGGTTTTAGTGAGTTTTTCCTTTCCATATCCAAAGTGTCATGATGTTAAGTAGGAGGTCATCCTTTGCCCTAGCCTTGTAAATTTCATCCTTCACCCGTCACTAGCAAACTGACTACAACTATGAAGTGAGTATAGCCCTAAAAGTCTAGTCTGAGTAATAATAAATAAACCCTATATATGTATTTGGTTGATACACCGCCAGTGAAATGACTGCTACTTGTTGTGGTTGTTGCTTAAATGAGTTGTAGAGCATGTCTTAGCCTTATAACACTTGCAGCAGATGGATGATAGTCTGAGTTATATTATTGGTTTCTGATCATTTACAGATGGTTATATTGTCTATTGGATATGGTTGATGATCAGGTAGAGACCTGAGAGGGGTATGAGTATACACCCTAGATGGATTTGGACTCTCTGAGTCTAATGAGACAGTTTATTTTCAGTTTCGGGCACTTGCAGAAATGATCAGGCTCATTTTACCTTTCTGATGCAGTTTTGCTTCACAGGATGATGTGTCTAAGCAGAGAGATGTTTTATTTGGATCTCCTAGGGCGTTGTATGGACATAGGGGGTGCAATCACTTGTTTGTACCATAGTACCCCCATCCCAAAGAGCATGGTGGGCTCAGTTTGACAACGCAGGCACCCTAGGAGGCTGTTTTGGCAGGTACATGTTTCTCGAGGCAGATTAAAACATGATTAAATGGCTATTGAAGAAATCGATTTGGGCTACTAAGGCAAGGAAATGACATGGGATGAGTCATGATGATGAGAGTGATGTCCTCCGCACCTTCTCCAGCAGTTGCAACACCTGATTGGGTCCACACCTATTTTTTGGGCATTTTATATTATTTTCTGGAGCTTTTGGGAGGCTCACGATTTCCTCAAGGAGGCACAAGTCAAAGAATTAAAATGTTATATTATTTTATTGTGCCATGGCGCACCCATAGGGAGTTAGTTAACACTCCGTGGACCCACCATGTGCTTCATTTATTTCTTGTTGAGTGGGGTACCCTCTTTATGGGTGATTTAGTCCACTTTGGTACTTTATGGTTATATTGATCTGTGTATTGTATGTTGAGCTCATCTCAACCATTGATTAGAATATTTTATCTTTTAATCTTAGCCACTCTTTTTGAAAGTGGTTAGGATTCGGTTATGATTGTGGTTCTCTCATTTCTATTTAAAAGAGAGAGCTTCTCGTTTGTAAGGGGTCTTTGGCTCTTGGATCTGAATAATAGAAATATTTTTTCGTGGATATTTTCTGGATCTGCTTTGCATCTGATGTTCTCAAATGGTGATTGGATAGTCTTCTGCTTCCTAGCATTGTGGAAATTCATGTGAAATCTATATTTTTCTGCTATCATTGTCTTGTCTACAGGAGGGCGTTTTGGTTGGAGCGTTTTTGTAGGGGGAGCTCAACTCGTTCGGTTATCTTCGTCTTGGATCAGGGGGTTTTCATTAGTTTCAGTGTGATCTATGATTACTTCGTTTTACTTTCCTGTAGCATTTAGTTTCTTTATCTTGTCTTAGCAAATATGATATTGTTGACGTTTGTTCATGCAGGGTAGGGGGCGCATTGGTGGCTTGGGGCTTACATTTGTCATAGAAATCACTTGGATCTTCTAGAATTGATCGAGATAGAAATGATCATCACTGTTAAGACTTATACAAGCATTTCCAGGTACGATTCAACAGGTAGTTCTCTTCTCTTTTACAGATCTGATTCCATTGTACCTGTTTTCCTTTCATCTTTCTGAAAACCCTTAAAATACTAAAAAATCCTTAAAAAATACTAAATTCGGGAACCGTCCGATCTTTGGCCAAACCACTGCTAGGTTTCATATATTGGGCCTCCCCTTTATTGAATCTACTGCAACGTTGGTCAAATTACTGCTGGTTTGATCTAGATCTGATTTTTAGCCTGAAAACTGCATAGCGCCCCCATTGAAAATTTGACCTACTAGGGTTTTGACTTTTTCTGATTTCTGACTTCATAGACTGACGCGCCCCCACTGAAAATTTGACCTGCTAGGGTTTTGACTTTTTCTGATTTCTGACTTCATAGACTGATAGATCGGGTCTCACACAGTCCAAATCACCCCCAACGCTGAGCTAGTTCATGCCAGGTTGCCCTAGATCTAAAAAACTGACTTTTAGCCTCCTAGCCCACCTCATCAGATTTTGACCTTTCCAGATCTGATTTTTCCTGAAATTTTCTGATTTGGGTTTGTAGATCTGGTCATCCTGATCTCATTTCCACTCCAACGCTGAGCTGATAGTCTCCTGGTGGCTCTGGATCTGCAGATCTGCCTCTCCAAACCCTAGTGCTACCCCTCCTTCTGCTGATTTTCCTGTAACCTGAATCTTCTGGGCTAAATCCTTTTCTGGGTCCATAGATCAGGACATATCCTAGGTGGGTTCATTGAAATGCTGTGTTGATACTAACTCCATTACCCAAGGCTGAACAGGCACTAATCTCCAAGCATAACGCTAGCCCTTCCTGACCTCTTTCCCCGAAAGTTGACCATTCCTTGATAACTCAGGTTACATGATACTTTCATATCCTTCACTGAGTCTATCTCCTTGGTACTAGACAGTCCCAACTCTGTCCTTGCTCATCCTGTCACAATTACGTTTCCCAAGACAGTTGTCATCTTCATTAGTTGCTAGTACCTAAACCCTAGAGCTAGGGTTTTCATTTACCTTGCACCTTACGTGCCTCAAAGCCACATTTGATCTGTTCTGGTGTCTAGGTCTGATCTCTCCTGTTGGGAGTAGATCCGGGTCTCCTCCGTTGTTGTCTTGGACTTGGATAACATAAAGTGAAGACTGCCTTGATTGGCGTGACAACCATCCATTTGGGAGTCTAGGCAGTCTTGGTTCCACCTCTTTAGTTGCTTGCCCCTCTACCATCCATCTTGGATCTACCTCACACAGGCAACTACAAGGTTGGTGATAACATGACCCTCAAAGAGTGCATTGGACGGCTGCGAAGCACATACTTCGCTACATCAGAGATACAATGGAGTATGGATTGGTTTATGAGCACAGGGGGAGTGTATAGTTAGTAGGTTACACAGATGCTGACTGGGAAGGATGTGTAGAGGACCGGAAGAGTACTTCAAGTTGCTGTTTCAGCATTGGATCAGGGGTTGTCTCTTGGGTTCAGCAGGAAGTAGAAGTTAGTTGCATTGAGCTCGGCAGAGGCTGAGTACATGGCAACCAGCATGGTTGCTTGTGAGGGTTTGTGGCTGAGGAAGTTACTTGCATGGTTGTTTGAGTGTGAGATAGAGGGTACAATAGTTCACCGTGACAATCAGAGTGGCATTAGGCTATCTGAGAATCTAGTGTTCCATGATTGGAGCAAACACATAGACATTGGATACCACTTCTTAAGAGATTGTGTTTAGAGAGGAACCATTCGGGAGTACATACATACAGATGAGCAGGTGGCAGACATTTTCACTAAGGCACTTTGCAGACAGAGTTTTGTGAAGTTTAGGGATAAGTTGAGGTTGCTACCGAATCCCTTCCTTGTTGAGAGGGAGTGTTAAACTAGTAGCACCAAGGAAGGTCTTCCTGCATGCATGTGTTCTTGCATGCAAAAGACTTAAATTAGGAAATCAGTTGTATTTAATTTACTTTTCCTAAGTTTACTTTGGAAAATAAATTAAGGTGATCTAAATTAACTTTAGTGAAACACTAGTTAAAGTGAAAGTGAAATTAGGTTTTTTTCTTTACCACTAGTTAAAGTGAAAGTGAAATTAGGGTTTACGCTTTACCTAAAGTTATAGAAAAGAGATCAATTGGTGGAGAGGACACACACACTTGTATTTCGACAGAGAGAGGATACAGACAGGGAGAGAAATTTAGACAGAGGATTTAGCTGGGAAGACGAAGGAGCGAGTAGCAGGATCACCGAGCTTCGTACAACTGGGCTGTACACTCACATAAGAGGGTGTTGAGGTTTAGTTGGGATTTGCCTAGTGATTCTGCTGGGTACTGCATTTGCCAGGTTTGGGTGAATTTGTAGTGATTGTAAAAGTTCCATATTTTCTCATAATAAAATCTATATCTGACTGCTGCACCGGTTTTCCCATCTTGGGTTTTTCCGGGGGTTTCCATACCCAAAATAATAGTGTCAATATTGTGATGTGATGTTGTGATTTATTTCTTAGTTTTATATTCTGCTGCATACTGTAAACGATATTAATGTGTGGTTATCAGTAGAGATCTTGCATGCCCTGTTAGCCCTAGTTGAATATTAAACTAAAACTTACAGCTCTGATTAACCAAAAAACTGTCGATCCACTATTCACCTTGAATCTACTGATGAGTTGTAGACTGTTGCCTAGTCATGTTTGTACCAGTGAATACATTGTTGTCCTAATGTTTTTGATCATATTTATCCCAGCAAATACATTGTTGTCCCAATGTTTGCCATGTTTCACCCAACAATTACGCTTATGGCATGACATTTCTCTCTCACCTAATAACGATGCTGCGCACTGCTAGCTTGGTGTTGCAGACACCTAATTACACTGCTGAATAAATATTTCTTCTCTTCCTATAATACTATTTCTCTTGATGAAGCTTCACACAACATGCTTTTGGTTTGTTGCCACGATAGGTGTGGCATGCCTGATTTTTTTTGTCTTGGGAATGGGGCATATTCAGAGCTCAGGACTTCAAATCAATGACCAAGTAGTCTTTTGCCATATGCAAACAACTTTCAATTTGAATTTAACTTGGCAAAGTCATCACAGAGAATTTAATAGAATTGTATTGGATAGCAACATACAAGCATGGGGGGAAATAGCTACCAATGAAGCATTCACCACCTTGCCAGAGGTATTCCTGTTCTTTGGGCTATGAGATGAGACATGCTTATGGGCAAATTGTAGGCTCTATCTTAAAGTGAATTCTAAAAGGTATGGTCAAGAAACCCTGCGAGACTACTCTTAGAATGAAAGAGCTATTACCACCCCACTTTGACAGGGGTGTCCACAAAACAGCAAGAGAAGACCATCATCAGCCTGTCTACGTTTTAAAGGTAATACCTTTGTTGGGGTTGAAGGAAATGTTAAAAAAAAGGTAGAAGTGCCTATGTCACAAGGGCTGAAAAGGAATAGACCATTCAGGCAGAAGTCATAGGTATGTAAATTTTGTGGTCCACTAGAAGATGCAGCAGGGCATCATGTGGTAGGACACCATGGGAAAGGACATCATGCTTGACATTGTGTACATGGATCAATTGTGAACCAGAAAAACAATGTGGACAATAATTCCCATCCTCAAATTCTTGACGATGAGAGGATTTTAGCTAGTTTGTTCAAGGCAAATGGTAGAAAGGACAATCAGTCTGTTTCAAAGCATGCAAAATGCCTTGATGAAGCAGCAAAGGTCTTACAAAAGTTTTTGGTAGAAGCAGGATCGTCGGATGCCACCGATAGGTTTGGCATTTTGGATGACACATATGCATTGTGCTCTGCCTGCAGGGAGCCATTATTAGCATTACTTTCTTTGATGGATATTTACAGACAAGCGTTGGGTTGGAATATGCATGCTAGGAGTGTAATCAACAACGATTTTTGAAATCTTGCTCCATTCTGTTTCAAAAGCTTCTTGTACATCTAATGGTTTGACTCTTATTTATCTGGACCAATGCACTTGAGTTTCCGGCCTATGCTAAGTATACACTGTTGTCTGCGCTCCAAGAAGCAGGGCATGTATCTAAGCAAGTAGCAAAGACGAAGGCTTTGCTATCAAATCTTTTGTTACGACGAAAAGGTTTCCATCTCAAATATGATTTATCACAAATTTTTTTTTTAGATGATGAAGTTCAACTGCTGTGTGTACTATTAAAGACCTATATGCTGCACATCGACTCTTCACAAAACTCAAAAAAGGAATCAAACGCAGGTGGTCTAGAGCCAATATTTGAAGCGCTTTTGGTAGAAGGTGTTTCTCCAGAAGATCCCGCAGGCATAAAACAGTGCATATTAGTTTTGTAAAGCATATGTTCATCTTGAAGTCATCCTAGGCAGCTGTTGAAGGCGTAAAGTATCAACATCTGAACCAACTATGCGCTGATCCATGAGCAACAACTGCTATTTTAGCAGACATGGATGCTGTTGGATGCGATTCCCAGTCAAAAGGATAATCTCAGCTAGGCCACCCAAGAGTGGAGTGCTGGGAAATGTTCAATGCTCTCAGCCATTGTTTGCCCAAAACTCTTTTAGGAATCTCCCATGCTCGAGAAAGTGTTATTGCAAAGCATGCAAGAGGAAGACTCGTGGTTTGGGACCTTCGAACAGTTGGTGATGGGCCTTTTCGGGCTGCTCAAAATTGTCCAGATCTGCACTTACCGTTGGTAGCCGAATTCAAACGAAGGTCCCAATCATTAAATTGTGCGGTCACGTGGAGATCATGATTTTCGGTCTGGCAGCTTAGTTTGCGTTTTCTTGGTAATAGAAACACGTGACAGTTGCGGTCATTTGGCGTTTATGGTAGCCATTGAGATTTGTCACACCGATGTTTTGAAGCAGTTAGGGGGCCGTAAAATGTTGATCCTTGTATCTAAACAATAGATCGCTATCGATTACAAACGTCGAGGGCACCGATTGTGGTTGCAGCTCTTAGTCAACTTATTGGCCACGACTCATTGTTTACAAATTACAGCACATCACGCAAATCAATTGGGCAGTTGATGTCTCTAGGGTAGCTTCCTGAATTCTGTGGAGTTTTTGAAACATATCACGGGTCGTGTTTTTGTTAAGGCTTAGAGAGTCGGTGTTTCTGACAACTGAATCGCGGAGACTTTGGGGCAGTTAGCGTGACAGGGGCCCACACTTGCGGTGGCAGCCGATTGCACGGGATCTCCTTCAGACGTGCCTCTCCAAATTGGCCTGAGAGTAGTAATTGTCTCAACAAACACATGCACCAGTGCACTTTATCACGCTTTGGTAGCATTTTCGTTGAGGTTTAGGCGTAGGTATCTTCATGAGGTCACTTGGAGCATTCGACGATTGCATGCCAAATCCCTGTTTTCTCTTGGCTGCTGGTTTAGAAGTTATATCTGCTATCACGGGTCATTGACAGCCATGGGGGACACTCTCCTAAACGTGGAGTTGATCAGGATTCGATTGGGAGAAAAAGTGGATTCACGTTTTTCCATTTTCTCAAGTATTTTGTTATTTTATTTTTTATCTTTTTTGAAAAGAAATAAGAGCCTTTTGGCTTATCGTGGGCATCTTTTTCATAGTTCTTTGTTTGTTTTTCATCAGTTGTAGACTAGACTTAGCATAGAAGGCTATAACCTAGCCCATTGGGCAAGCATTTGCAGCTGCCAAGTTGCTTGTCGACGTTATGTCTTTGAAGGTCTTAGGAGTAATGGATAGTAGTCAGTTATACTTCCATTCTCCTTGCCTTCGATTATGGAACGCACCAGCTTAGTCTCGCTTCTGTGAACCGCAAGGCCTCCTTGAGTTCCCTTTTGACTCCATCCTTCCTTCTGGTACTGACACTGGTCTTCCCTCGAGGACTGATCCTCCCTTCCCTCCCTGTCCATCAAGAACAATCTTTTTCCTCTTTGCTACAAACGTTTCTCTAAGGCAACCTCTTTAGATCACCTTGCCCTTAGCTGCACTTGCCTTAGCAATCCTAACTTAGGGAAACCCCCCTAGAGCTGGATAAGAGCCAGCCTGAAGCGAGGAGAGAGGGGTGTGGTGACATTGGCCTCTCTCTCGAGAGTTGTCACTGGGTCGGCGTGCTCGCATTTTGGGCTTTAGCACTCGCGTGCCAGTTTCGGGCGACAACAAGAGCCATAACAACTCTAGACCTTAGTAGAAGGGTAGTTTTTAGTAGTTAGTTAGGTACCCTTGCTAGCTTACTCGCTATTACAAGACCTCTTTGCAATCTTGCTTGTTGGAACAAAGGCTCAGATCTCTGCTAGTCTCCTTGCTTGAGCAAGGGACTACTATTGAATTCAATTTGTAGCAACAACTGCCTCAATCTATCATTGCTATTCCCTTACGGAGCTTGGATAATCAATCTAGCATGCAATAATTAAAGCTTTTTAGGAATCTTATCCCATTCTGGATTTTATTTACACAAGCATGGCATGGGTGTTCAACACTTCAGCATTTGGTAGCACATTCACTTGGGTTCTCTTGGACAGTTTGAGCTCCACATGAGTGCAGAATGAGGCAATAGACAACCAAATGAACAACCAAAGATTCCTTGAATACTCTCAAGATGAAGTTTATATACAAGGTGTGAAGTTTGATGAGAATTTATAAGCAGGGTTGTGAGGTGTTAGATCATACTCCTAGGTTTCATGTGCTCATGCCACTCGTTCCATCTCAAGGGATAGGTCAAGTGGCGGCCACTTGTCATATCATATCCCTCTCATTCCAATGGAAACCATTTCCTCATATTTTTATATTAGCTTTGCATTTTGAGCTTACAGGATTCTTGCATCATATCATAGCTATTAACATAGGAAAAACAAAATTACTTCTAAGTAAGATAATCATATTCATTAGTAGGGCCTTGGCTTTGATCTCTCACTAGGAAGCTGTACATGGTCATACATTGGAGCTTAGCATGTACATCATTTACCATGTGAGATGCCTTTTATAAGGTCCTGTTCACTTAGTACCTAGGAAAAATATTTACATGATATTTACAACATTCTCTATATGCAAAATAGGGGGCACCAAAACGAGGTTTTACAATATGTTTGACTTCTTAACAAATAATGTTGAATTTTTACCTAGGAAGTGTTTGTCCATTCATGCCTTGGGGTGGACAAGGACACTTTAAAAGCAATCCCTAGCTCATTTTAAAAAGGTGAAATTGACTTTATTTTATAAAGTGACATTTTTAATGAAAGTTTGAGTTATTATTTTAATAGTGACTTTATGAGATTTTAAAAGTGGGTGTGCATTAAATTCTCATTTATTAATTAAAAGTGATTTTTAATGGGGAAATGAGATGGACCCTAGATCTCATTTAGTTGGCTTTTAATCTAAGCCATTGATTTAAAAGTGGAAGTTACTCAAACAAAAAAGGCTTGGAAAAGGTGCCTTGGGTGGACAAAGACACTTTAAAAGTGGTCCCTAGCTCATTTAAAATGGTGAGATTAACTTTATTTTATAAAGTGACATTTTTAATGAAAGTTTGAATTATTATTTCAAAAGCAACT
>LPNX010398171.1:216480-235903 GCA_001517045.1 Pseudotsuga menziesii
TCAAGGAAGATGAGGAGAATGTGGCCTTTTAATTTTTTAATGTACATGCATGATGGGGATTGGGCATTAAACCATATGCAGCATTGAAATTGAAACCGGGTTGGGGTTTTCAAAACTTTTCATGGTATCAGAGCATCATTAAAGGCTGAAAATTACACACATAAATAAATTTCAGACTTAGATAAATAAGAGAAAACAAGGTTGTTGAGAAAGAACAGGTTCTTGAACTTATTTGTAGTGATGACTACCAGTCTTAGGATCGAGGATAGCTTGGATGGGGCTATAAATTTCAGCCCATGGAAGGCTAGAGTAGTGTTGATATTACATGATAGTGAACTATGGGACATAGTGAACAACACTACAACCAATCCAATGATTGTTTCCGCAGATGCAACAATTAAAGCCACTTTTGACAAGAAGGATATAAAATCCAAAAGAATTCTTCTTGATGCAATAAAAGATCATATGATTCCACACATATCAGGTAAGGATCATGCCCATCAGATGCCCATCATGCATATCAGGTAATGAAAATCGGAAAATGGTATTAAGGGAGAAGTTGAAGAGCATTCAGATGAACAAGGGTGAGAATATGACCACATACCGCACCAGGATTACTCAGGTTCGTGATGAGCTTGGAGCTATTGGAGAGGTGATAGAGTGCCGAGTTGGTACGTACAGCCTTGAATGGTGTGACGAAGCCATGCGCTGTATTCGTGGAGTCAGTGGTTGCTCGTGAGCACATGTCTTCATGGGATCGTCTTTGGGATGATTTCATACAAGAGGAGAACCGTAGGGGATATGTACAGGGCAATACATCTCATAGCAAGGAAGATGAGGAGAATGTGGCCTTAGCAGCAAAGGTGAAGAAGAAGAAGTTCAAGAAGGGTTCCAAAGGTGGAACCAAGCAACAAGATAGTGAGAAGAAGGATATGCGCAAAGTGAAATGCTTTGCTTGTCAGAAGTTTGGGCATTGTGCTGGATAATGCCCAAACAAGAAGAAGAAACAACAGACAACAACTTCAACAAAGATTGATGAGTGGCTAGATTTGAGAGAGAGTTTTCTCTCTTTGTTGGTGGTTGTGTAGAGAGAGCATCATCCATCACCAACAAGGATTTTGAGGATCACATGGAGCATTCCATGATCGTTGGACATTCACTGAGTGCTTCCGCTACTTTCCTCCACTTGGTACATTAATAGTGGAGCTTCGAGTCACATGACAGGTGTTCAGGACATGTTCATCGAGATTTCAGAGACAGGCTTGGAGTTGGAGGTTGTATCGGACAATGATACAATGGTGAGAGCAGTTGGGTGTGGGACAGTCTACTTTGATAGCGAGTCCATGGAGCCCATGGTACCGAGGGATGTCTTGTACGTCCTTGGGCTGAAGAAGAATCTCTTATCAGTTTCCACGATTGAGGATAGAGGCTTTGGAGTATATGTCCTAGATGGGAAAGTTTACATATTTCCCAAAGCAGAGGGTCCATCTGCTTCATATGCGATTGGAGTTAGATGCGGGAAATTGTTCAAGCTTCTCTTCCAGCCACATCATGCGCTGGCACACACTCAGAGTAGTAGTGAGTTGTGTGAGTTATGGTATAGGAGGATGGCCCACCTTCATCATTAAGCTTTGAGGATGCTAAGAGACATGACCACAAGTTTGCTAGATTTCAGTACAAAGCAGAGTGGTGTATGTAGAGGGTGTGCTTTGGGAAAGTACACCAAGACTACTTTTTCGAGTAGTGACAACAGATCAGAGGGAGTGCTGGAGTTGATTCATTCGGACTTATGTGGTCCCATGTCTTTCGCCTCATTGACAGGTTATGAGTATTACATTACTTTCATCGATGACTTTTCCAGGAAGATTTGGATCTACTTTCTAAGAAGCAAGAAGTTAGAGGAGGTCTTGCTTCGGTTCCAAGAGTTCAAAGCTCTCGTGGAGAACCAGACATGAAAGAAGATCAAGGTGCTCAGATCAGACAATGGGGGTGAGTACCCTTCCCATGCATTCGATGAGTTTTGTAGATAGGAGGGTATCAGGAGGCAGTTGACAGTTCCCTACACTCCACAGCAGAATGGACTGGCTGAAAGGAAGAACCGTTCGATAGTGTGTGCAGCTAGAGCCATCCTGCATGATTAGAGTCTTCCTTTCTTTCTATGGGCAGAGGCCTGTAGTACAACTAGTTTTGTACAAAACAAGAGCCGCACCGTGCCTTGCGGTGCAATACTGCTGAGGAGATGTTCACTAGGAAGAAACCTGAGATAGGTCACTTCTGCATTTTTGGATGCCTTACATATTCCCATGTCCCTTCTGAGAAGAGAACAAAGTTGGAGGCTACTGGAGAGAGAGAGGCATTTTTGTTAGCTATGACGAGACTTTGAAGGCTTTCCACATAAACCTTCCTGCACGGAGGAAAGTTGTGGTGAGGAGGGAGGTGAAATTTGAGGAGGAGAGAGCCTTTCGAAACTCTAGAGAGTTAGGAAAGGAGCAACAACAAATGACAGTATCTCAGAGTTCAGCGAGTCAGGGAACAGGGTCACAGGTCTCAAGGGTGACTGGGTCATAGGTTACAGGTTCATCAGTTTGAAGGACTCAGTCTACAGGGACTTTTGGTATCGAGACAGGTTCACGGATCACAGGTTCACAGGCTTCACCTTCATGTGATTTGGGTACACATGGTTCAGGGTTAGGTTCAAGTTCATCAAGTACATGATCTTATACCACAGGTACTTCTTCAGGGAGACATTTTGATGAGGATGTAGAGGAGGGTCTGCCACAGGATGCTACTTTCAGGAAGAGAAAGCCAAGTTGGCTTAGGGAGCTTGTGAAGGAAGCAGAGGAGTATGTGGGGCCACCCAAGAGGGAGGTCAGAGAGAGTAGGGCACGAGAGATATTTTCCAGCTATATGGCACGGGTGACCAGCTTGCGTGAGTCTGAGCCTTCTACTTATGAGGAGGCTTCTGCACATTAGGTTTGGAGAGATGCCACGATGGAAGAGTACAATTCCATCATGAAGAATGGTGTGTGGGAGGTGGTTCCAAGACTAGAGGGAAAGTCTGTTGTGACTTCCAAGTGGCTCTATAAAATCAAGCATCCTCCATATGGCATCATCAACAACTACAAAGATCGATTTGTAGCATGAGGGTTCTCACAGATAGAGGGAGTTGATTATGATGAGACCTTTGCGCCGGTTGCCAGGTTTTCTTTGATCAGAGCAGTGATCTCCATTGTGGCAGAGATGGGTTGGAGGATTCATTAGATGGATGTGAAGATCGCTTTCCTCAACGGTCTTCTATAGGAGGAGGTATATCTAGAGCAGCCACAGGGCTTTGAGATTTATGAGAGAGATTCTCATGTTTTGCAGGTTGAAAAATGACTTGTATGGTCTGAAGCAAGCCCCTCGGGCTTGGTACTCGAGGATTGATTCTTATTTTCTTTCGATTGGTTTTCAGAAGAGTGAGACGGATCCCAACCTATACCACATTGTGGTTGGAGGTGTTTCGCTCATTCTTCTACTATATGTTGATGACTTTATTCGTTACAGGAGGAGAGCACCTGATTGAGGCATGCAAGAAAGATCTTGTTTCAGAGTTTGAGATGACCGACCTTGGGTTGATGCACTACTATTTAGGAATGGAGCTTTGGTAGGAGGATGGACATGTTTTCCTGGGGCAAGGAAAATATGTTGCAGATGTTCTGAGGAGATTTCAGATGGAGGATTGTAGACCCTTGTCCAAAACCATGTGTTATCACATATATAGTAGTCGGGCTAACATATTCTATTTTTCAGATTCAACACATTTTTTCAGCCAGATCTCCTACATATGAGATGCTGAGATGAGCAACTTTGATGGATCATTATGTTATTAGTAGACTATAGTACTCTCCCATGTCAGGACTGAGTCTCAGGACACTCAGATTTGAGGACTGATGTAGCCATTCAGTCATTTGCAGAGCAGTTAGTGATGCCCATATTAGCGTTAGTGTTTTCTCATTGGAAAGATGATGGTTCAGATGGATTATTTGCATGATTATGACTTGGCATTTATTATATTGTGTTATATTGTGTTATGGTTATCATTGCTCTTATACTCATCTTTGTGACATATATTAGCATTTAGTATAATGATCTGGTGGTCATAAATATATGGACTTGGATGTATTTGTATTATGTATTGATGTCCCTACTTAGACTTGGAAGTTCCTGATCTACACTCATTGGTTTTACCCTCTCTATGGAGAATAGAGGTAGTCATTCCCACCATACTCTGGCTTGCTAGTGTTGGCTTCATTGATTCATTTTCTCCACCCATCCATTTCCTTCCAGTTCTGTTTTTAACCCGACTTACTACTTGACTTGTGGCATGGAGGACCTTTCCCCGCTAGAACATTTGTTGGACAAACCTCCCTGTTTATATTGTGTCTCGGCTCTGAGTTGGTGACAGAACTTGCCTTTGGTGAGTTGGATTGTATGCCTAAATCATTTTGGTCGATTGTCCCGATGTTTGGCATTGTGCAGAACTCGTCCTAGTCACTTGAGATGTTGGCTAAAACTGAAAGCTCATGTACTACTTGTATTGGAAATATTTATATATGCGCCCATGGAAAATGTAAATTCTAAAATGTATTTTTTAACATATGTGAGCAAAGGGCAAGAGCAATGAAATGCTAAAATACCCCGTGAAGGGTATAAGAAAAGGTCCCAAAAGCAATGGTTAAATATATGCTATATCCAAATATTGCTGACCTTATAAATTTGAATATGTCCTGGATGAAAGCTGCAGTTAGTTGTGCTTTTAAGCACTGGTGAAGTCCTCAAAAGGTCATATAGGCCATGGAAATAAAATTGATGGTCCTAATAAACCTGGATCAAAAGACATGCATAAGTTAAATAAACACTCTCTCAACAACTCAACCATTTGTGAGGCATTGCCATTCCTTGTGTTGTTGTTTGTCTGGCATGTAGTTATAGTGAGTATTCCCTTTCCATGTCCAAAGTGTCATGATGTTAAGTTGGTAGTCATCCTTTGCCCTAGCCTTGTCAATTTCAGCCTTCAGCCTTCACTAGCAATTTGACTACAACTATGAAGTGAGTAATAATAAATAAAACCCTATATATGTATTTGGTTGATGTACCACCAGTGAGGTGATCGCTACTTGTTATGATTGTTACTTAAATGATTTGTAGAGCATGTCTTAGCCTTGTAACACTTGTAGCAGTTGGATGATAGTCTGAGTTATATTATTGGTATCTGGTCATTTACAGGTGATTATATTGTCTATTGGATATTGTTGATGATCAGGCAGAGACTTGGAAAGGGTGTGAGTATGCACTCTAGATGGATTTGGACTTTCTAAGTCTAGTGAGATAGCTTATTTTTAGTTCCAAGCACTTGCAGAGATGATTAGGCTCATTTTACCCTTCTGATGCAGTTTTGCTTCACTGGATGATGTGTCTGAGCAGGGAGATGTTTTTATTGGATCTCCTAGGGGGTTGTATGGGGCATAGGGGGTGCAGCCACTTGATTGTACCATAGTATGCCCATCCCAGAGAGCTTGGTGGGCTCAGTTTGACAACACAGGCACCCTAGGAGGTGGCTATTTGGGTAGGTTCACGTTTCCCGAGGCAGATTAAAAAATGATTAAATGGCTATTGAAGAAATCGATTTGGGCTATTGAGGCAAGGAAATGACATGGGATGAGTCATGATGATGAGTGTGATGTCCTCTGGACCTTCTTTAGCAGTTGGAACACCTGATTGGGCCCACACCTATTTTTTGGACATTTTTATATTATTTTCTGGAGCTTTTGGGAGGCTCACGATTTCCTCAAGGAGGCACAAAGTCAAAAAATTAAAATATTATATTATTTTATTGTGGCATGGGGACACCCAAAGGGAGTTAGTTAACACTCCATGGACCCACCATGAGCTTCATTTTTTTCTTGTTGAGTGGGGTACCCTCTTTATGGGTGATTTAGTCCACTTTGGTACTTTGTGGTTATATTGATCCATGTATTGTATGTTGAGCTCATCTCAACCATTGATTAGAAAATTTATATCTTTTAATCTTAGCCACTCGTTTTGAAAGTGGTTAGGATTGTGGTTCTCTCATTTCTATTTAAAGGAGAGAACTTCTCATTTGTAAGGGGTCTTTGGCTCTTGGATCTGATTAATAGAAAAACTTTCTTGTGGATATTTTTTGGATCTCCTTTGCATATGGTGTTCTTAGATGGTGATTGGAAAGTCTTTTGCTTCCTAGCATTCGGGAAATTTGTGTGAGATCTATATTTTTTTGGGGATCATTGTCTTTGTCTACAGGAGGGCGACTTCATCTTGGGCGTTTTTGCAGGGGGACCTCAACTCGCTTGGATTGGCTTTGTCTTGTATCAGGGGGTTTTCATTAGTTTCATTGTGATCTATGATTACATCTTGTTTCTTTTCTATAGATCTAGCTTTTCTTTCATGATACGACAAATTTGATATTGTTGACGTTTGCTTAGCAGGAGAGAGGGCGCATTGGTCACTTGGAGCAAAAGGTTGTGCTTCAAAATCACACAGGTCTTCTCAAATTGATCGTGATAGCAGGGAGCATCACCTTCAAGGCATCTACAAGGATTTCCAGGTAAGATCTGCAGGTTAGTTCTTTTCTTTTGGATCTCAACCCATTGACACATGCTTTTCTTCATTTTTCTGAAAAATCCATAAATAATAAAAAAACCAAAAATACTAAAAAATAAACTGCTCCATCTTTGGACAAACCACTGCTGGGTTTTGTAGATCAGGCCTCCCTTTCACCAATTCACCCCTAGATCTGAGAAATTGCTGTCTCAAACCCTAGCACCCCTCACTGAATTTTTTACTTTTTTCAAGATCTGATTTTTCCCGAAAAATAACAACTTGGGTTTGTAGATCGGGTCCTGCTCACTCCAAATCACCTCCAATGCTGAGCTAGAGGCTGACAAGTGGCCCTAGATTTGAGAAACTGTCTTCCGGGATCTTAACACGTCATTTTTCTGACTTTTTCCTCGATCTGATTTTTTCGGCCAAATAACCTTCTGGATCCATAGATTAGGGCATTTCCCAAGTGGGTCCACTCCAACGTTGGGCAGATATTGACTCCATTTACCCTAGGTCCAATAGGCACTGATCTCCAACCCTGGCCCTAACCCCTCTTTGGCCTCTTTTCCTTGCAAATCTTATTTTCCCCTAATGACTCGGGATCTCTGATATTGTCACATCTATCATCGAGTCTATCCATCAGTACTAGATAGCTCCAACACTGTCCTTTCCCTCCTTGCATTGGTCACGTTTCCCAAGGTAGCATATATCTTCACCAGTTGCTAGTACCTCAACCCTAGATCTGACATTTACCCCATAGGTCATCTGTGTTCCACTTTGGATCAACCTTCATTTGTCTAAAACCCTTATCCAAATCTCTGGCACACTTAGTGACACCTTCCAGAGATCTAAGGTCTCCAATTACCTTACACCTTACGTACCTCAAATCTATTTGATCTGATCTGGTGTCTAGGTCTGATCTCACCTATCGGGAGCAGATCCGGGTCTCCTCCTTTGTTGTCTTGGGCTTAGATAACATAAAGTGAAGGCTGCCTTGATCGGCGTGACAACCATCCATTTGGGAGTCTAGGTAGTCTTGGTTCCACCTCCTTAGTTGCTTGTCCCTCTACCATCCATCCTGGATCCACCTTACATAGGCAGCTACAAGGTTGGTGATAACACCATGATTACCAATTGAAAGAAGCTTCATGCTTCCGAGGGAGCGTTAGTGGATCCTACTTTGTTTCGTCAGCTTATTGGTTCGTTGATGTATTTGGTCAACACCAGACCAGATATGCATTTTGTGGCGAACACTCTCAGTCAGTTCATTGTGGAGCCTTGGAGAGTGCACTGGACAACCGCAAAACATATTTTGAGATACCTTGCTGGGACTGTAGACTATGGTTTGGACTACAGGAGGTCAAGTGGAGTGGGCTTGGTTGGTTTCACGGATTCTGATTGGGCACGAAGTGCTTCGAACCAGAAGAGCACTTCTGGTTGTTGTTTCAGTTTGGGCTCGACAGTTGCGTTGTGGTTCAATCGGAAGCAAAAGTCTGTTTCTGGTTGTTGTTTCAGTTTGGGCTCGACAGTTGCGTTGTGGTTCAATCGGAAGCAAAAGTCTGTTGCTTTGAGTTTTGCAGAGGCCGAGTAAATGGCAGCCAGTCAGGCTAGTTGCGAGGCATTGTGGCTTCGCAAGTTTATGGTAGACGTATTTGATCAGGAGCAGAGGCCCACTATTATTCATTGTGACAATTAGAGTTGCATCAGGCTCTCTGAGAATCCAGTGTTTCATGACAAGTCAAAGCACATTGAGATCAGATATCACTTTATCAAAGACTATGTCCAGAGAGGCGCTGTAGAGTTACAGTACATTTCTACAGATGAGCAGGTAGCAGATATTCTCACGAAGTCTTTGGGAAGCGAAAGGACATTCATTTCAGAGACAAGATGGGAGTGGTGAAAAACACCTTCCTCGGTAAGAGGGAGTGTTGAATTTTTACCTAGGAAGTGTTTGTCCATTCATGCCTTGGGGTGGACAAGGACACTTTAAAAGTGGTCCCTAGCTCATTTAAAAAGGTGAGATTGACTTTATTTTATAAAGTGACCTTTTTTAATGAAAGTTTGAGTTATTTTTTTAAAAGTGGCTTTATGAGATTTTAAAAGTGGCTTTGCATTAAATTCTCATTTATTAATTAAAAGTGATTTTTAATGGGGAAATGAGATGGGCCCTAGATCTCATTTAGTTGGATTTTAATCTAAGCCATTGATTTAAAAGTGCAAGTTACTCAAACAAAAAGGACTTGGGGAAAGACAAATTGGATTTATTGTTCACTTTCACAAGAGAGAATTTCGAGAGAGGAGTAAGAGAGATTTAGAGAAAGAAGAAGAAACCCTTGAGAATTTTTATGTCTAAGTTATAGGGTGAAGTAAAAGACTAAGGGCGCGAATTTCGAGGCAAGTACCATGAGAGAGAAACCATACAACAACAGGCCGTACAATACTGTACATCAACACACTTCCCAATGCAGCAGTACATACAGTGTAATTAATGTAGGCCATACAATTTAGATTTGGCATGTTTTTCAAGAAGAGCAAGAACGAATTTCGAGAAAGGTACAACAATTAATGCTGTCCATACAGTAGGAAGAATCAGGAAAAAAAATCGAGGGCTGTACAACATGTTTTTCAAGGAATTCATACAACTGTTTTGTCAGCGAGATATTGGCACGTGTCTCGAGAAGGGAGATAAGTACTGCTAGTTTTTATTTGTACTTTGCCTGAAGAAATAATAAATTATCTCTAAAAACATGTTTTCTCTTCGGTGTTTTTCTTGGACCAATTTTGGTAAAAAGTGTGAGTGTTTATTTTCATGTCCGTTGATCAAGTTTAAAATTTATGAGTAAGAGATTAGGGTTGTTATAAATTTTCAGAGTTAAAAAGTTGAAAAGAAATCTCATGTGTTTCATATTTTCAGTCAAATTTTTTAATTTTTTAATGTACATCTAAGTTGCCAGGAAACTTGGGGATGGGGACGGCAACGAGGACAGGGACGTGGACGCCACTTTTGGAAACAGGGGACTTGGGTACATCAGGGGTACTGTATATATATAATAAAAAATAAAATCAATTTGTTTTTTACTAGTATTCAATTTCAATAAGTAACAAGTACAATTAACATGCACATTGCTTGAAAGTTCATAAATCATTGATATAAATTGGGAACTACATGCGAACCTTACGTATAAACATGACAATAATTGATGGAGCTTTTGGTTTTTCAAAATTAGAAATATGCACATGCATAGAAAGTTGAAACGTCTGCACAAACATAAACAAAGTAGGTTTTCTATCATTCATGAAGAACAAAGAATACGGTCTATGCAACAACGTTGGAACAACTTGTACAAAGGATCAACAATAAGCACAAACTATGCCAGGAAAATTCCAATGACAAGATCCAGAGTCATAAAAGAATAAGGCAATCTTCTAGAAGAAACAATCTAAGAATAGATACCAACCCCTCCAAGCTAGATAGTGCCATGCCATTAACTTAAAAGCACAAACCTTTTAAGTCTAAGACAACCTAAGCTTGTTTTGGCTCTCCTGTGCATGTATCCTCTCCTTTGCGCAACAAGCTCTCCTCTCGTGGGCTCCAACAAAAGTCAAGACTCAACTCTGCGTTGGGAGAAGAAGACATGCCTGCAGGGTCATAAGAGGGTAGGGGGACCCACACCTACCTTGTCCCTCTTCGTAAAGGTAATTTTTTATATAACAACATTATAAATTTTTTTAAATTTTCACATACTGGAGTTTCCTTGAAGTCCCCAAAATCAAGGGAAAAGTCCCCAAAATGAGCAAAGTTTATTGTTTTTGGGTCAAAGGTACCCGATACTTGGGGACTTCGGCGGGTACTTCAGGGGCCATCTATGAAGTACTTGACCCGGTTTCCGGGACTTGGGTACGGTTTCCAGGACGGGGACACAAACCCAACCCTTGGGGACGGGTACCCTTGCAACATAGATGTACATGCATGATGGGGTTTGGGCATTAAACCATATGCAACACTGAAACTGAATTCGGGTTGGGGTTTTCAAAATTTTCAAATAAACTATTCCAGACCTGCTTGCTTTGGTTTTCCATAGGTTGGTCTAGGTTTTCCACATCTACTATTTCTAAGTCTGCATATGATTCCATGCAAAGCAATTGCTCACATCATACAATTCTTTTTTAATCTTGTGGGTAGTGATGACATCTCTTGTCTTGGTTAACCCACATGATCTCATCAGTGTTATTGCTTCATGTTAGTGCATCGTTTTACCCCTAGATCTGTAGAGGTGACTTGATGATTAGTTTTGTTTGTGACCCCATCACAAACAACATGCTAGAGAGGAGATATGTGTGTTAGTTTTTCTTAGATCTTATTAGCTTAGTTAGGATCTTTATCTAAAAGAATAACAAAGTACAACAATATGCATAAGATAGAACAAATACACAAGACACAAATTTTCACCAGGGAAACCATAAGGGAGGAAACCCCACAAACTTCCTCAGAATAGTATAGTCACAAAGACTGTGTCATAAGATGAACAACCCCAATAATAGTAACTCTTCAGTAACTATCTATCTCTCCTTCTTGTCTCTCTCTCTCATGCGAACTTGAGTGAGTGTGAGGTGTGTATAAATGAGGGAGGGCGCCTCCCTATTTATACTAATCAAGTGACTGACCTATTACATAACTGGGGCTGGCGTCCTACTCTATTAGGGTCGACTTCTCCTAGAGAGACTCCAAAAATACATTACATGATGTTTCTTTGGGGACTATTGCCCCAACTTACAACAGAGGTTGTACCTCAAGGTCTATACACAATAATGACATCCCGAAAGGAGGCAAACACATCTTCGATGGGGGAACAACAACATACAATGATAATATACATCAGAATATCTTTCGAAGTTAGACATACATCAACACTTCCTCTTAACTAGGAAGGTATTCTCTCTCTTCCATAGTCATCAACACATATGGTCCAATCATCATCACGGAGTCATCATCATAGCTGTTGCTATCATGTTCTTCTTATCGATCATCGAAAAGTATTATCTGTCATTGGAAGTTTCTACAGAGCCAACCTTTTTCATGCTGGGTGTAGGCCTAGTCTTCATCCAGGTCTTCATCACATCTACAAGCAAGCCATCGCGTAGGAACAATACAAGGCCTTCTTTACATTTCCACGACAATAACTTGTGTCTCCTACCTTTATCTCGTCGTATCTAGATCATCTCTTTTGTCTTGCACAAAACAAAATAAAACACACAGAGCACACAAGGCACAACCCAGATACAGACCACATGCGTTCTATGACCATAGTAGTATGCCAGGATCTTTCACGTCATCGAGACAACCTGTAACATCCATTATGCAAGAATCGCCTAGGAGCACACTAAGTGCATTACGTCTATCCATAGTCAACCTGCGTTCTACCAACATAGAAGAACTGCCTAGTTGCACCTCAAGTATTCCGTGACCTTATCATCTCCAACATGGGAACACACACATATAGATATATATATATGTAAGGACTAATTACAATCGAACAACCTGCTACTCAAGGGCTTTTATGTTCCAGGTTAACCTCAAGGACTTATTACATTTGAACAACCAGCCTCCAGGATCTTTTTCGTTCAGACAACCTTCGGGGCGTATTACATTCGAGTAACATGCATACAACGTCAGGGCTCTTTTTTACAATCAGACAAACCACAAGACTTATTACATCCAAATAACCTGTGTACCACGTCAGGGCTCATATTTACATTTGGATAACCTATCTCAGGACTAATTATGTTTGAGTAACCTGTGTATCACGCCACGACTACACTCAGACAACCTACAGGACTGATTACTTCCGAGCAACCTGCTACCCCAGAGTCTTTTCCGCTCGGACAACCTGTCTCATTTCCAATGTGAGATATCATGCGTCTGCGTCCTCTGGTCTCTCGCTATTTCTAGCATAGAAACATATCAAGACTGAATTCATCCAAGGATAACTTGTGAGCTTCGCCAGGACTTGTTACATCCAAGGACAACCTATAGGACTGATTACGTCTGAGCAACCTATGATCTTCGCCAGGATTTTACGCTCAGACAACTTGTATCTCCAGCTATGCTATAATTCATCACTCCCTCTTTCGAGGGGTCTTGTTCTGGATCACACCAAGTCTTTCTCCGAAGTACTCGAATTTCTCTTTGGCTAGAGGCTTGGTCAACACATCGGCTATATGCTCATCTGTTGCCATGTATTGGAGATTCACTACTCCTTTCTGCACCATATCCTTGATATAGTGGAATTTGATCTCTATGTGCTTCAACTTGTCATGGAACACAGGGTTCTCTGACAATTTCTCGCAACTTTGATTGCGTAGAAGATACAAGTCACATCTAACTGGAGATCAAACTAGTTAGATAGTACCTTTTGCAGCCACGTTGCCTCGCAACTAGCCGAGCAAGCGACAACATACACTGCCTCAGCTGTACTTAGCCCCACGCATGACTGCTTCCTGCTAAACTAGGAGATCATGCCAGATCCCAAACTGAAGCAACAACTCGAAGTGCTCTTCCTATTAGTGGCGTTACCTGTCCAATTTGAATCAACATAACCGTGTAGGTTAATCTTTTGATTCGCATCATACTTGAGCCCATAATCCACTGTACCCTTTAGGTCCTCAATGCATGCTTTGCAGCTATCAGGTGAACATGTCTCAGATCTGTCACGATTTGGCTCAGGGTGTTCACAGCCAAGCATATGTCGGGTCTCGTATTCGTCAGATACATCAATGAGGCAATCATCTGACGATACATCGTGGCATCAATCGACCCAGATGAAGCATCACACAGAAGATTCAAGTTTGATGCCATAGGTGTGGCTATCGCCTTGTAGTCCTACATTTCGAATATCTTCAGAATCTCCACATATACTTTCCTTGACTAAGGAAAATCCCATCTGCATTCTGCCACACCTCCATGCCTAAGAAGTAGTGCATCATCCCTAGGTCTTTCGTCTCGAACTCTGTAGCAAGTCTTCTCCTTGCATCTTTAATGAGTTAATCCTCACCTGTCAGAAACAAGTCATCGACATATTGCAGGAGCATCACTGGTCTTCTGCCTTCAACCTTGAAGTTAAGGTTGGAATCCGCTTTACTCTTGGTAAAGCCTTGGCTCATCAGGAAGCTATCCATCTTGCCGTACCATGTCTTCGGTGCCTGTTTCAATCCGTACAAGGCCTTCTTCAATTTGCACACGAGTCTGCCTGTCATGTGTCTCGAATCCTATTGGTTGTTCCATGCACACTTCCTCGTCGACTACACCATTCAAGAATGCTATCTTGACATCCATTTGGTGTATCTTCCATTTCATAACTGCAGCTAATGCAAGTATGGTCCTAATGGAAGTGTACCTCGCCACAAGTGCAAATGTCTCTTTGTAGTCTATGCCTTCTTTTTGTGAGAAGCCTCGTTCTACGAATCTTGCCTTGTATTTCTCGATGCTGCGATCTGCAGTATGCTTGATCTCATAGATCCACTTTGAAGTCACGACAAACTTCTTTTTCGGTCTCGAAACTATCTCCCAGACATCATTCTTCATGATTGACTGATACTCCTCGATCATGGCATCCTTCCATTCTTTCTTTTCTGCAACCTCTTCATAGGTGGAAGGTTCCTTGTCAATGATGTCACACAGAAGGGCCACATAGCTGTTGTAAGGCTTTGTCGTTTTCCTTTCTCTATGCATTCCTTTTAGAGCGCCATACCTTTCTTCTTCTTGTATGACCTCTCGTGCCCATGCTAGTTTCCTCTTGTGGGTGTCCTTCTTGAGAAGTGTCTCTATCGGCTCTTGTGGTTCTGCCATGTCATGATCTTCATGGTCTTCTGGAATTGCTTCTCAAATTTCCATGTCTCGGACTCTCATTTCTTCAGGTTCCTTGACCTCTTGAATAGGTAGCCTCCTGGATCTGAAGTATGCCGAGTCTTCATCAAAGGTTACATCTCTCCTGATGTCATCTTCCTGAATCCTGGGAAGTATATTCGGTAGGCCTTTGATGTATCACTGTATCCTACGAATATACGCTTCCTCCCAGAATGATCGAGCTTGGTCCTCTTCTCCTTTGGGATATGTATGTACATCGAGCAACAAAATATTCGAAGATGGTTGACTTCTGGTTTCTCTCCTGAGAAAGCCTCTTTCGATGTTTTGTTGTCAAGTACTCGATGAGGAGTACAGTTCTGTACATAAACAATTGTCCTTGCTACTTTCGCCCAAAGGTGCATACGAAGATCCTGGTCATGTAGCATTGCTTTCGCTCCTTCCATTATGGTTCGGTTCTTTCGTTCTGCAACTCCATTATACTGAGGATTATATGGAGTGGTCAGCTCCTCTTAATCCCAGACTCTTTGCAGAGTTAGTTGAATTCTTCCGAGGTGAATTCTCCGCAATTATTTGACCGCAGAGTCTTGATTTTCCTTTCGGTTTGGTTCTCGACCAAGGCTTCATATTCCTTGAACTTATTGAATACTTCATTTTCCTTTTCAAGAAATATATCCAAGTCTTATGTGAGAAATCATCTATAAAGAAAACATAGTACACATACTTGCTTAATGAGCTAGAAGACATGGATCCACATACATCCGAGTGTACTATCTCTATTATTCCTTTGGCCTTTCTTTCACTGCGGGAAATGTCTTCTTTGCATTCTTTCCTTGTGCACATCCTTTGCAAATGCCTTCATGCTTTGCTTAGATCTCTAGAAGTCCGGACACTGCTTTGCTTACCATCGGTAGTGCTCTGTAGTGCACATGTGCAAGTCTTCAGTGCCATAGTTCACTTGGTTCTATTGACTCATGAACCAATGCTTGTTCATGCTGTCCCTTTAGTTTGTACAAGCCACCGTCTTCTTCTCCAATCATTGTTGCATCATCTATTCTCTTTCCTTTGGGCAACATTAGCACTTGTCCCTTCGACAAATGCAACTCTCATTCCCTTTGCATCTAGTGCAGAGATGGAGAGAAGATTCTTCTTCAATCCTGGAACATATAGCACATCCTTCATCTTTAAAGATTTCTCGGAGTCTAGCTTGTATGAAGATACTCCACTGTAATGTCCTCTTTAAAGTAAACCACCCTGAAACACCCGTTAACCTATTTTATTCCCATAGGGTCGAGCGGGTATGAAAGAAAAAGGAATAACTGAAGACTAATAGCACTAGGAGCAGAAACGTACATCAATTTAGTATTATTAAGTCATCAGTGTAGTAAGAAGGCCATCAGAGTTCATATCATAAAGAATGCCAAGCATGCATGCGTTATTTCTTCAGTGTTAAAGTCAACATGAAATTAGAATTGCATGCATGCAAAAGTGAAGAGTAAACCCTAAAAGTACATGCTATTCTATTTAAAAAGGGTTATTGGACCAAAGAGTTTATCTATGATTATTATTGTTGATTTGGAGCTTTTGAGCAGTAGCACAACGTGCAAGCGCAACAGTTGGGGTTGAAGACGACGTCTTCAGCTAACGAGGGTTTGGTAGTGCAACTATTTGCCCTAGTCTCTTTCAGGATAGACCATCTAGGTTTATCAACAACATTCATCGTATTCACCCATATCCAACGATTCAGTATCCACCGGAAGATTATTTGCAGGTTCATGTGTGCAGTTGGGGATTTAGCTGGAAAACCCCAAGGTATTCACTGGGTCTCTGAATCCCGGTTTATCTTCCGTATACTGGAATCACCTTCATCAACAAGGTCACTCCACTGCATTGGGTGATCATCGGCTTTTGGTTTGTGCTCATCTGGAGCAGTTATCAACAAATCCAAGAGGTTGGGGGGCGTGAGCACCAGATTGGTAAACCAATTTGCTAGGGCTCTTAGAGGTCAGAATCCCTGCATGCTCTGGTCATTCTCTCCAGCATGGGAAGATCTACATCCTGGCAAAATCTTGACACCAACAGGTCACTCCATCGAAAACGTCATATCTAGCTGAAAGAGGGAGTTTCATGTTGCTGGGCGTCAACACCAGGAAATGAGCAATATTACTTCACCAGCTCAGCTTTATTTTCATGCATCTTATCTCTAGAGCATATTCAACTTGATTATTAGTGGTAAGTGTTTGCTTTCTTCCTACAATTCTTTGCCCTAGTTTAGCGATAATTTAGGGCCATTAACACGACACCTCGCATGCACATTTTAATTCAGTATTATTGTAAATCTACAAGCAAGCCCTAGAATAGAAAACAATAAAATATCAGTATTTGGGATATTATAGTGGTATCAGAGCATGTTCCTTGCCAGCCGTGGGCTTGAATATGAGAAGTAAATGAATATAGAAGAAGACACTTTTGTAACCTATAGGAGAAGGAAGAGTAGGTACACCGAGGAGCAGGAATTTGAGGATACCCAGTTAGAAGATACCAACTCAGATATGGACCCAACAGGTATACACTCTGACAGAGGGAAAGGAATAGGAGAAGAGGAAGACAGGATGGAGTTTCGTAGCTTAGTAAACGCATTGGATGACCTAGCCAAAGGGCAAAAGGAAGTATTGCATGCAATAAATAGATTGGCTTCGAAACTAGAACCAGGTCATAGCAGTATACCTCTCTCACTAGTAGATAGAGGGTCTACAAGCAGTAGTGGGAAGCATGCATACATTAATATGCAAAACACACCCCACATATATAACAAACCTTCACTTCCTGGCAGATATGGTAGCAGGACTAGTCATGCCAGTAGAACCTAGTGAACCATTTGGAGCCTACTTATAGGAATAAAAGGATTTGGGAGATGAGTTTCATTCAACCATGACTTTCTCAGATTTTTGCAACATGAAATGCAGGAGCATGCCAAAAGGGTTCAATAGAGCATTCAATCAGAATTTTGAGTTGCAACGCACATTGGGGAGGCTAACTATTCCCAACTTTGATGGGACATCCAGTTGTTCAGCCAAGATTTGGGTACAGAAGTTAGACACCTACTTCCAACTTAATCCCATGATAGAGACAGATGCAATCAAGTAGGCTACTTTACATTTAGACGGGGAAGCACATGAGTGGTGGTACCACGGACTGGTGACATTGGGTCACAACACTATCACTTCCTACAGTGACTTCACACAGAGGCTCATGGAGCGCTTTGATAAGAAGGACCTAGAGATTCATTTCAGGGATATTGCTCAGCTCAAGCAGACAGGCAGTGCAGAGACATTCATATCCGAATTCTAGAGAGTTGCAGTTATGGTATCTAACATATCAGAGAATCAGTTGATTATGCTATTTATGGAGGCACTATATGAGCCTTTGCAGATGGGTGAAGGCCTACATGCCAATTACTTTGCAAGATGCTATCAGTAGGACTCTAGACCTTTAGTATTATGTGCCAAAGAACAAGCCACCACAAAGACCCACCAATCTCTCGGAAAACAAGGAAACACCTACCAATCTTTCATAAAACAGGGAAAGGATAATCCCACAGAGGGAATGGTTGAACGAGGACACATGATGAGCTTTGAGAAGGAAGAACTTATGTTTCAATTACAAAGAACCTTGGGTACTCGACCACAGATGTATGGGTAAAGGGAAGGTACACCTAATCAAAGTACTTCTAGATAGCAATGTGGAAGATGAGTCAGAGCAGAAACCAGATGGAGAACTACACAGTACAGATTTGGAACAATTGCCACAGAGAGCCACTATTGATACCCTCACAAGAGTCCCCACCTTCCATCCTATCAGGATCAGGGGAAGTATCCAGGGACAGCGTGCCATTGCTTTAATTGATGGTGGGGCCACTCACAACTTTATAGATGCCTCGTGGGTAGAGAGGAAAAGATTTCCCACGGAGGACTCTGAGGGCTTTACCGTTGTCATGGCTGACAATCACTGCATGAAATGCACACAAATGATACCCCAGTTATAGGTACAACTTGGGAATTATACATTGGTTGGCGACTTTTATGTGGTAGATGTGCCAGACACGAGCATTGCTTTGGGAGTACAATGGTTGTAGTCAATTGGGAAATACTCAACAAATTACCAAACATTAGAGATGGAGTTTCAGGTACCGAATGGGAAAAGGGTAGTTTTAAGAGGAATGCCCAAAGAAGATTGGGGGTCAACCACAACAAAAGGGATGACTGCCATATTTAGGCACGAGGACAAACGTTGCACAAGAAAATGACCAACTCCAACACATAAGACTTCAAGGAAGGAACAGTGGTATGCGAAGGGCTTTTCGAGTAGACCTCCAAACAAAGGTAGGATGAGCCCTAGGAAATTTGGACAAGGAACCAAATCTGGCATGTTCAATCCTCACAGGTACCCTAGAAGATACAAGGAGGGAATACAGAGCATGGGTGAAAAGAAACACAAATTCGAAGAAAAAGAAGAGACACCCAACAAAGGAATAAACTGGTTGATAAAAATGGGCAAGAAGAGACAGGGACAGATGATTCATTATATTGGTCGGAGATTGCTTGAGGACAACCAATTTCAAGCGGGGAGGACTGTAATGTCCTTTTTCAACTAACCACCCTGAGACACCCATTAACCTATTTTATTCCCATAGGTTCAAGCGGGTATTAAAGAAAAGGGAATAACTGAGGACTAATAGCACTAGGAGCAGAAAGGTACATCAATTCAATATTATTAAGTCATCAATGTAGTAAGAAGGCCATCAAAGTTCATATCATAAAGCATGCGGAGCATGCAGGCCTTATTTCTTCAGTGTTAAAGTCAACATGAAATTAGAATTGCATGCATGCAAAAGTGAAGTGTAAACCCTAAAAGTGACATGCAAACCCTAAAAGTACATGC
>LPNX010398171.1:245900-267478 GCA_001517045.1 Pseudotsuga menziesii
CCACTGGAGACTCTGGAAACGTTTCAGGAAACTGCTGGAAATGGAATGGAAACATTTCTAATTTTTGGATACGGCTTGGAAATGTTTCAGTGGCGTTTCCAAGGCGTATCCCCTCCGTTTAAGTTTCCGAAACGGGGAACGAAGTTTCCTCTCCCCCTTCCTAGAAGTTTCCGGTAACTTAAACGGGGAATGAGTAGCATTCAAGTGTTTGATAGAATGTGTGAATGAAATATTCATGTTAATGTCATTGATTTTTTTCAACCCCATCTCACATCAAAACCCGCAGGCTTTGTGAGGAATTAATCATTGCATTTCTAGATAAGATGGTCATCAGTCTTTAGATTTAGCATTTATTTATCCACTGCTTTTTGGGCCTTTTACAATTTCATTTCCTAGCCCTTTTTGAGTTGTGTCTAAGGACACAGTTTGCAACTTTATTTGTGGGCTTGCATTTCATAGTATATAGCATGTATGATGTAACATATAATGCATGTAATGATGGTAGACATATTGCTTCAAGTTTTCACTGACAACTTCTTGGGCAACTAGGGGGGAATATTTATAGTTAGGACCAAACATTGGGGGCAACCGACCGATAGGTCAAGGCATCAAAACCCAACTCACCTAAGCTCAGGAACCAACATTAGCTAGTTCTCCAAGCTCAAAAGGATCAAGGGTTTGGTAAGTTTAATTGCACAACTCAGAGCCAAGACACAGAGCAACATGGGATCCATCATGCATAGGGGTGAAAATAGGGAAAATGATCTTCAATCTCACAGGTTTCAATCATAAGTTATGGGATAAATCAATCATGGATGAGACTGGATGGTTGGGGACAAAAGACACATGGAACAAGCATAGCACTAAAGTTTAAAAGTTGTGTAAAGCATGGCATAAGTAATGGTCTTCAACATCAGATTCTCTAATCATTCTCAACACAAGTTAAACATCAACAAACAAATCATATAAGCATAGGTCATCATAATCATCAAAGCACAATTAGTCAAAGGTGTTAGTATACATCAGAGAGAAAAATCCTACCAAGAAGCAATATACCTGATCTCACCATATGCATGTCTCTAACTGATGTGCCCATCTGTGAACTGTGTACTGTCTTTGTTGCTCTGCTCGAATGAACTATGTCATCACCAAAGTTATCTCAGTGGACAAGGAAATCTCAGTCATGGCAAGGAAATACTCTGCATCTGCTACTGAATGAAGGCTTTGAGTGGCTTATGCTGCAAAAATGATCCATGCTGTATCCCATCGGAATGTCTGGCTCAGAAAATAAAGAGATCAATCTATATGCTGCATGCTGCATCATGGTAGCCCAGCTACAATATATCTGTGATAACAAGGCCATACATCTCTGATCGGGATTTGGGATATCTGAAGAACTAAAAAATTCCAACCATGAGTAAAAATGAGGAAGGGGCTATCTTATATAGTAGAGGAGTTGAACTTCCTTAATAATAAAATAATGATAAAATCCTAGATCTAGCCTAGGGTGGAGCAAACAGATCAAAATACTCTACTAAACCCTAACAAACTTGAATAATATCCATGATAAATGGTGTCAATGCCACATGTACAATGTCTCCATCAAGATCTCACCATGCAAGGTGGAATAAATTGCACATGGAAGCCCAACGTGTATCCTCATCAAGTCGTCAAGTAAAGTGCTCCAATGGAATAGTCTCTAGAGTACAAATAATGTAAAAGCATCTTAAAATATGGAAGATATACACATAGATATAGGGTTTAGCCACCCTAGATCCCTCCAATGATAGCGGCTTCCATAAACATGCAATAATCAAGGCCTCAAAAGTGGGACACTTTCCCAAAATCTGTCATAAAATCCCACTAGAAGCTCTTAGAAGGTGGACGGTCCCATGATATTGCGCTCAAAAACCAATAAGGAGACCTCCCCAAGCCATGAACACATGCAGGCATGGAACATCCAAGAGTGGACGACCCCTCCTAAAATGGCATGATTAATTGTAGAGTGTCTCCATACATGGCACAAAGATCTTCCCAAGCTGGATGCTAGCTCAAGACAAGGCATAAATGGTGAGGAGGCAGCTCCCAAGGTGGATGTCCCAACAAACAGACACCAAAATCCTCAAAAGAATGGAACACTCCTCCATAAGTGGGCTAGAATAACCCTATAAGGCTGGGCGCTACATCATAATGACATGAAATGATGATATAAACCTCTACAAATGGAATGCCAGCTCTAAAATATGGCATGAGGGACAGCTCCAAGCAGATCGTCCCTCACTAAGTTCTCAATAAACAGACCAGAGAGGGGATGGCTCATCCATAAATCAAACAAGACAACCTGTGCTTCATTAAGTGTGCCAGCAGATCCTCTTAATTTCTGGACAGTTTGCTACAGCAAGGGCTGTCCTCATACATTCCGTGGACTGTGATAAGAGGCTACTAATGAATTGCACTAGTTGCTGTTTTTTAAATTCTGTGGATTTGGGAGGATATTTTCTGATTTGCTGATATAAAAGTTTAGAAACAAGACTGCGCATTGCTTCCCAACAGCTTTCAGAGGTATAATCTTTTGTCATCTGCAATCTGAATTGGTTTCATTGGTGAAACAGACCACAACCATATTTTCTTGACTGCCTGTAGGATGCCACTCTTTGTATCTGACTACTGCTGAAAGATCCAGTGGATCTTTAGTTTCTTGATAATGGACAATTCATATATTTTGATCCTGGAAGCAACCCTTAACTTCTGTGTTTTCTTCCCTGCATTATCATTCCAAAACAGAACACATCCTGTAGCAATCTGGGTGCTTTTCACTGACAATACCTTTGTCCACTTGTTGGAAATACCTCACAAAGGTCAGAATTTATCTGCTGCATCGATTGTATGGCTACTGGGCTGTTCACAAGGACGAATTTACAACCTCTATGGTGTTTTAGATGAGTTACAGCTGTAACGATGAAGTCAATATGTCATTTGTGTGTCCAAAAATGTTTCAAGAACCTCCATATAAGCCAACCAGGTGACAAGAGTAAGGGCGCTTCTTACTACAACCATCCGAAATGAGCTGGGAAAGAGAGGTTTTATGCGACCAATATGCATGATAGATATCCAAACAGTATGAGTGAAACACATCAAACCATCCATCCATAATTATCCATAGGAAAGAAAATGAATAGTCAAATACTACGAGGAAGATATATCCCATAGCTCCTAGCCCAAATACATGAACACCATATTCTATGGCATTGTCAACATCATCATAACTAGCATGAAGATCCCGGGCCATCCAAATCTCCATCAAGGTGTAACTCACGGCTGAAATTGTGATAAGAGTCACAAGTGGACACCCATGTAAAATGGGAGGTATCAATCCCATCACAATCAGCTTGCCAGAGAGGATATCTGTGGATTGCCATAATTCATTGGTCAGAGATTGTCCTAGCATGCTCAAATTATTCTCGTTCCTTGATGTGTTTGATGGATATGGTGTCAGATGTGCTTATGCTATGATATTTTTCACTCTTGTTGACACATGGGATGTTTTTCTTTTATGTTGATTTGATCATGGGATGTCAATTTTATGCTCTATAGTGGCTCATAACAGGAAAAAAATATTTTCTATTACTAAGATGTATAATGGTGTGGTCATAATTCTACCTTAGATAAGTATGTTGTCTTGAAAGTTAAGTTGTACCCCTAGCAAACTAAGTAGTTTTTACATACATTTAATAACATTTCACCTAGCTAGTTTTCATTTCACTAGCCTTATCATCTGTTTCCATCGCTTTTTTCCTTTTTAAGTGATTTATCATATGTAATACTTCAAAGTGTCATAAGTTATAATGCCTAAGTCAAAGCTAAACAAGTCAATGTTAATGCTGCTAAATTAAAATGTAAAAGTACATGAGCTATGCCTTTTTGCCATAAGCCCATTCCTAAGTCCCATGGTTATCGAAGCTAAATCTAAAGAAAAGGGACCAAGTAAAAAAAAAAATTGAAATAAAGGGAAAAAATGGCGTAGGGAAAGGGTAACTCATGAGAAGAGTGCTTCCTTTCATAAGGCACACAAGTGGAAGAAAAATCTTTAACTTCTGGCTCTTGAAAGCCAAGTGGTAGACCTAACATTCATTTGCTATGGTGATCAACTTGCAAAGATACCCTTTCTTCCATAAGTACCACTTTCATTTCATAGGCCTCATCTGACTTAGGAACCTAGAAAACTCACCTTGACCTAGGGGTTACACATGTAATAAAGGTTAATGTTGGTTACATCATGGTAAGCCCAATGTTTAAATGGATAATAATTTAATAAGTCATTGATTTATTAGAAAAGTATAATTGTTGATTATTTCATGTTATTTCTATATATTTGGAGGCATTTCCTAGTTAAATGCAGGTTGGACCCCCTTAGCACATGAGCACTCTAGTACTTTACATGGTCTAACACTTATTATTGCAGATACAAATGATGCTTACTCTAGGAGTTGAGCACGCTCCTTGTTTCACATGCTTTGAGGAACACATAGACTATATGATGGGGCTGCCCCCTTGCTAATTGATTGATGATAATATTTCCTTGGCTTGTGGGATGCGTTGGCACGAGTTGACCTTTGTTTGGACATGCTTGGACCCTTGGCACTAGTTTTGAGGAGCTTGTTACATGTTGGACCACCTTTTGATTGGACATTTCTCACATGCCTTGCTTTATGGGAGATTGTTGGGCTATTTGATGGTGTGCTGAGTGCTCTAGGGATTTTAACCGTTGTTGGAACTTGGAGCCACATGGTACTCATTTGGAGTGGGGCGCTGCCCTATTTGAGGCGCCTTCCATCTATTGCTTGCCTCTTTCTTGGGGACTGTTATACCACATATAGTATGGGGAATTTTGCACCTATTTTTGCTTCAGCTGTGGTGATGAGTTCCAGACTTCTCTGCCCACAAAAGAAGATTGATGATGAAAATGCCAAGAGATGATGCCATTTTATGTCATGATGTGTCAGCATGCCATGCCTGAGGATTTGTTATGATTATGCTATGTATTGATGATGTACTTCACCATGTTTCATGTTACACTACAATGAACTGTTTTGATGATAAACTTGTGTGTTAACAGGTGCATATTGTTTTCACCTTGTTCATTTCGTTCACTGTTTGGCTTAGGAATTTGATCTCAACCATCTTGATTTTCACTGAGTTTACCCTTGCACTTGACTGCTTATGAGCACCTTGAGAGTAAGTTTTGTGTGTGCTGATAAAATTGGAGTTTACGCAGATCAGTTGTTCTGATAACAGCATACGACCTCTAGGTACACCCCCATCTGAGACTGGAAAAGCACCAGTTCAATGGAGATGGGTCTAGCGGTGACAGGACTAGATTGCCTATAATTATTACGCAGGTCTGCTGGTGCAGATTTGCATGATAACAGGACTAAAATAGTATAAATGATACTCAGAAATGTCCTCTGTACTAAAATTGGAGGGTGCAGAGACTGTATCCTGCATTGCCAGTCATTATAACAATGGAGGTATTCTCAAAAACAGGTTGTACAGAGAACTCTAGGGTCATGCTTTTGGCTGTGTGATCTTAATGATTGTGTCATGAAGAGCTTTGTTCACTAGTAGTATCATATATTCTCTCAATGTTTATGTGGATTTTTTCCACTCTTTTTTGTAAAATTTAAAGTATCTTGTTTATTGCCCTTACTGTTATGGACTGATATTCCACAAAATGATTATTTAACTCTTCTTGGTGTTTGAGTTAAAGAATAATCCTTAAAACTAGAAAGTTTGATGGTTGAAATATCTTAGTGATACGATATAAACTTATGCTGCAGAGTCAGTACAGCTGCCTGATGATATTGTAATCCATATATTTGATTTTCTGGACGTGCGGTCCCTAGTTGCTGCAGGTCTTGTGTGTAGGTAAGTATGTTAATTCTATTTTATATAATGTTTAACTTTTTGGTTTTCATGTTAGATTCTGTTCATTTTATTTTCTTTTTGCTTATAGCAGGTCTTGGAACGTATCAGCTAGACACGATACACTGTGGAAGGCACAATATTCTCTTCATTTTGGTGATGATCTGCCCAGTAATGCTCATGGAAGGCAGTGCACGAATTCTGCTCTAAATGATGAAGGGGTGATTTGGCATCAGAGACTGCAAGGACCAGAACAGAGGGTGCATACTGATTGGTATGAAGCCTTCAAGAAAAGATACAGAGGTACTGCATCATTTTTGGTTTTGTTCTGATCAATCTTTATCTGGCCTAATGGTTTTGTCTTTTAATCTTTCAATTTATCATTGAACTTAATTTTACTTTGTGCAACTTGCTCAGGTATTCTCAGATCCTTAGTTTTTAATCGTTCTTTTGCAATAGTTTGTTATTGCTGTGTGATATTTTTTCATCTTGTTTTTAACCTTTTTAAAATATTTCATGGCAGTTCCTCTTTTTTCTCTGCTTTTGGTACATCTCTTGTTGTTTTCAAGATGTTTCTGTTGCTTAGATAGGTGAATTTTTAATAATGAGCAGCTGATTATTGTTCTGGATGTTGCTAACTTATTACTTTTAAGAGGATCTACCCCCTAGAGGAACATGGTTCTTTACTGGTTGGATCCAAACCACGACCCAATTTAATTTTTCCTTTTAATCTTATCGGTTTCAGTCTGTGAGAAATAAATATTGTATATTTTCTGCATAATTGTCAGTTACAAGGTGCTGTGTGCTCTTTGAAACTACTGGGTTAACAATATCTGAAGTTAAAGTATAGGGGTTTTCGCATTTGAGCGTGGTTGAGCCTGATGTTATGAACATAAATAACATTGATATACATAAGATAATATCAATAATAATAATAATAGTAATAATAATAATAATAATAATAATAATTATTATTATTATTATTTTTAATGAAGAGACATTAAAAAGACGTGTCTTATAGAAAATACATGACTATTAATGAAAGGGCACTCCGTCTAGAGAAATATATTTGGCCTTCAGTTGTAATCTATCATCTCATTCATTCATACATTTACTGAATATATTTTATTTTAATGGATTACTTTATATTCCAAATATTTTCGATAATTTATATGGGAGCGAACTTTGTTCGAAATGAGACAAACGAAGTTCGCTCACACATAAATTATCCAAAACACTTGGAATATAAAGTAATCCATTAAAATAATAATATATTGAGTAAATGTATGAATGAATGAGATGATATATTACAACTAAGGGCCTGATATATATATCTAGACGGAGTGCCCTTTCATTAATAGTCATGTCTTTTCTATAAGACATCTTTTTGATGTCTCTTCATTAATTATTATTGTTATAATTATTACTGATATTATCTTATGTATATTAATGTTATTTCTGTTCATACTGTTGCCTTCCTCTTTAGAAATGCTTTGTCCTTAAAGCATATGGATGAAAAAGCTTTACGACTTTACTCTTTGCTTGTAATGTCGTCGCATCATTTTCTGTTCTATTGTGGTTCATGATACCAGAAGATATGTTCTTTTAAACATTTAGTAAAAATGTTGCATCATTTGTGAAGTGGTCCATCCTAAGTTAACCTTCATTGGGACTTTTAGTTGAATGATTGGTTGGATGGAACTTCTCATTTTCTGTTTCCACACCGTTTGTTGACTTTGTCGTCATTCTTTTTTAAAATCATATCTCACTAGTTTACAAGAGAAATATTGTGTAGGTTCCTTTTGACCTTGTTGTTGGTCATAACATCTCTTATGTTTTGGATGACGATAAGGTATCCTAATCTTTTGTGATTGTTGTTCATATCGATTCTTATGATTTGGATGATGATAAGGCGTCTTAATCTTTTGTGATTGTTCCTCATAACCATCCTTTTTTGATGTTTGTAGTGATTAGTAAGTATAAGCATTCCTATGAATTTGAGCGCTAACTAACTCTGTATTGGTTCCCCTTTTTGATGTTTGAATTTGAGCGTCTGATGACTTCTCTATTGGGCCAGTCATTATTTCTTTGTTGACTAATGACCCTTTGCGATCTAACTCTTCTTGTAAAGATTTCTTATCATGCTTTAGCTTCTTAACTTGTATTAAGTCTTGATTATGTCTCCTTAAGCGTAAGAGTTCTTCCTTATAGTTGGATTTGTTGACTTCATTTTCATTATCTTGATTCTCTTTTTTTTTTGTAAGTAAGTACCCAGGGGATTTGAACCCTTGACCTTCCATTTACAATTTCTCATCTCGATTACCCATTACCAATTGCTCTAACCCGCATGGGCAAGTATCTTGATTCTTTTGCTCTCATTCTCTTAACTTTTTAATTTGTTCTAGCAATTATTGATTAACCTTCTTTAAGGAGGAATTTTCTTTGTCTTTTCCCAATACTTATTTTTATTTTTATTTATTTATTTATTTATTTTTAATTTTATTACGAAGATCTTGATTCTCCTCTTCTAACTTTTGATTGCACTGCGTTTTATCCTTTGTTTTCTTGATTTGAACAAGTAATTTTGATTCTGATCTCTTAGACGAGATATTTTTTTCTTTATTCACGATAACTTTGTTGAATTCTTTCTGCATCTTCTGTATTGATTTTTGATTTTCTTGTGACATTACCTTTGAGATATCTTTGAAGTCTTTAGATGACACAGTTCAGAATCTGACTTCATTTTAACGCCCTGTAATGTGATTTTCTTCTTTTTATAAGGAAACATCAAAAACTTTTTCCTTGTGTTAAAAATGAAGGTACCCAATGTATCCATCCAGGGTTGATCATAGAATTATATCAACTTTGTCTTGATACATTGATACAACATTGAGTTGAGCTATGACCTTGTAATCATCAATATATAGTTGTAGGTTCTTAATTTCATATTTCTCTTTTTTTTTAAACAAAAACTGAAATAGGATTATATTAAGCAATTGAATACAACCATCTGAATGATACATCAGTTCAGGTCATGGCTTTTAGCAGGAGTCTCCCTTCGTCTGATTGAAAGCATCCTATTCTACTTCCTGCTATATACAAAATTTCCAAAAAATTCCGAGTAGTTTTCTTTCCTAATTTTTTGTTTTGAGTGTTAGGTCCTAACATACTGATTACATAAAAATATTCAAAAATACATAAATAACGATCGGGGAAAAGGCAATTTCAAAAAACTTCATAGTGCAGTTCAAGCCTGACCCAGGTTTCAATGTTTTAAAAACCGGAACTGGGAATCGAATCAGTCAAGGGTCAGCTCGGACCGGAATTGGAACCGGTAATGAACTGGGGCGGCTTGATTTCAATGAACCAGACTATTAAAAAATACAAGAAAATTTAAAATTTTAATCATAAAATTTATATTTAACATTCCAAGCCATGATTTTAAACCATTAGACAGGTGATATGCAAAGTGTACTCAAGTCTACTCATATATATATACCATAAACCATGTATGGGTCACAAAATGGCACTGAGTGCACTACATAGTAAAGTCTCATAACATATATCTCAGAATCTGAAACAAAATACAATATCAACGAGGCTCTATATCCTCTACAATCCAAAAAACATGATCAATGATGAGTCATGATTCATGAGTCATAACTAATCAATCATCAAACTCAGCACCACTGCTAGAAATGGAATGCTCAACATCAACATTTGGTTCAGACTCCTCGGAATCGGATTCCTCAAGGACATCTACGACCCTAGCAGTAGCACTAGTAGAAGCACGGGTTGCACGGCTAGGTCGTCTAATGCCACTATCACTGCCTGCAATGACTGGATTTGGCTCTACACTTGCATCCCCTACTCCTAGTGGATCTTCATCCAAAGTCAAGTCATCTACAATTGCATCAATATCAAAATCGGGACCAAACTCTGGCTGTTGACTCTCCTCTATCCATTCTGAGGTTGGTTCAATATCATCCAACACATTGGGATCTGTATCGGGTCTTTTGTTTAGCATTGGTTGTGCCTTACCCGAAGGTTGTATTGCACGAAGACAAGATCATTCAGCCGTTTTTGTTCCAAACGATTTCTCTTCTTTGTGTGAGTACTTCTAGTGCAATTGATCTCATGATTTTGGTGACATACAATTGTCATAAAAAACCTTTCTACACAGAAAATACCTACAACAACTAGCAGCTAGTTAGGAGGTTCTGTTGATTGAATTGCCATTGATTCCAACAAGGATTTGCAGTGGCCCCACAGGTAGTCATTGATGCCACCAAGACCCTCTTGCAGTGCACAGGTATGGATGATCCCAGTACCCTCACATCCAGTGCCTTGGAGGCCTTACAGAGATGGTTTATGCTTTGGAGCACCTTGTATCTAGTTGACAAGGTCCTTGTATCCAAGGTTGGATCTTGGAGCCACCACCTTGTTGACGATGCTGAAGACCCTGCTGGAGATGCTGAAGACCCTGGAGACTGTGCTGAAGCCCTTGTGGACTATGGAGAAGCCCTTGATGGGTTGAAAAAGCATTAATGACCCATTCTGTGGTCATTCATGCTTTGATAGGGTATGATACCCTAAGAGAAGGCCTGGCAACCCCACAGGTGATGTCATGATGGATCTTGACCCTTGGAGATCCCCTTGTGTGGTTAAGGTGGTTGAAGAAGCCCATGAAGCCCTCTTGTCATGATCACGATGTCGTTGTATCCCTATCACTTGAAGGAATGCATGATGAGGCCCTTTTTGTGTTGGTGATGACCTTGCAACCCTTGTTGGGGTCATGGAACCCTTGCTACCATTATGATGATGATGACCTTGTATGGTCTTTGACATGTGTGTGGAAGCCCTTAAAGAAGCCTTTGGACCCACACATGGTGGTTTGATGGTCCTTGAATCCTTGAAGGAATGGTGAAGGTAATATGGGTCACTGGATGACTTGATGGAGTCTTGGAACTTTTGGAGATGGCCCTAGGGCTTGAGAAAGGCTTGGCACCCACTTATATGGTGGTGTGATGACACTTGGACACACTTGTTTGCACTTGATGATGACCTTGATACCCTTGATGAGGTCATGGAGTCTTTAAAGGTGGGCATATGACCTTCTTGCATATGGTGGCTTGGTCCTTGTACCCTTTCTTTTGGGGTTTGGTAGTTTGATGGAGCCCTTGAATGGAGCCCATGGTCACTATAGATGATACTCTTGCACATGGAATGTTGGCATGTCCTTGGAAGCCCTAGTGGCTTGATGTAGCCCTAAAACCATTTCTAAATGGTAAGGATGTGTGACAATTCAAATTAAAAATTAAAAGTACAAAATAATAAAAATACTTACCTTCTTTACCTTTGAAGTCGACCCTCAATTCAAGGAGTGAAAAGGGTATAAATTCAAGACATTCTCACATTCCAAAAGCATCCAATGAAGAGGAGGAAGATGAACTTGCTGACCGAGGAAAATCTTGGGTGGAGGAGCAGTCAACTGAGGAAATTCGGTGGTTTGACTGAGGAAATTCAGGGCAGCTAACAAGAACAACCTTTTTATCTTTTTAAACACTTCAACAGTCCCGAATTTCTGTAGCAGTGGTTGAGGAGGAGTTTGAACTGAGGCAACCTAAAATCCAAGGTTGTGATTGGTGTTGGAGGCTTTTCCACACCACGAATTTGCAGCAGTAGCAAGAAGAGTGTGCCCTAACTATCTGACTGTGGAAATTCATAGGCAGCCAAAACTGTGAAATTTGCAGACCCAAGTTCTTTCACAGAGATCTTCTCTTTGGTTTTCAAGCTTGACAGAGGTTAATGCTGCTCTCCAAACAGTCCAAATTTGCAGCATTCATACAGTCCCAAATTCTTCCACAGTCCAACCATTGCAAGCATATACAAGGTCTGTTTTTGACCTAGGTTCGGGGTTCTATAACAGCATTAGCACTCTCGAGTTTTTACCTAGTTTCAATGCTCTTCCATAGTGAAATACAGTCACTTGATGTATTCATAGTCCCGAATTGTTGGAGGCTTTTTCCACACTACACAACAGCAACAGAGATTCGAGTATGATGATGATGATGTACACAACCCATGTGTATGTCTTTGACATATCAAGGTATGTATGCAACCACTGATGATTGAATGTAGAGTGCATACAATGGTGTATGAAATGATGCTACCCTATACACATTCTACTGTAAGATGATGATGCATACACCATGATGTTGTATATGATATGATGATGTACATGATACGATGATGTGCACTAAGATGACAATTTGATACTCCTATGATATAATGAAGGATGATGAACAATGATAATAATGAGCAGTAGTTTTTGTAGTATACAGTGATGTATACAGTGCATATACAGTGATGCATACAATGCATACAGACTTATTGATGCAGACTTATTGACATTTGAAGATGTATACCTTATGATGATACTCCGTACACATAATGATGATGATGACAGCCTAAGTGTTGAAGTTTTGAACAACCCTAATCCTAATCTTGATGAAGGTGGGATGACTGCCCTAATCCTATGATGAAAATGGCAGTCCTTGTTTTGGGACTTGTTCAGAGTTCAAGCTTTGCAAGTTGAAGACATAGTCCTAATGCATAGTGAGAGTTGGGATACAGTGCAAGCTTACATGCACAATCAAGCTTGAAACACATCCAAACTTGGAGTTCAAGTCTGCGAGAATACACAGTCCAGCCCTGAGATTTGTTTGGGGACTCTTCCACATAGTACAAAAGGTGACATAGTGTAGGCTTTTCTTCACTGTATACACAGTCCTCTTGGACATTGTTTGGGGATCATGAAATACACAGTTCAAGCACATACACAGTCAAGCTGTTGATGAACTATGTGGATGATGATGAAGTGGAGGATGATGACGATGATGATGTTGATGTATGACTGCCCTAGAAGATCACTGTATAGGCATGACAGACATAACAATGATGAGCAGAGAAGATTGACCAGCAGTGTTGATGAGCAGATTGCAAAGAGTGATGAGCAGAAGTTGAGCAGCAGAGATCGAAGTACAAAGGTACATGTGCAAACATTGATGCAAGCTAAGTCTTGCACTTGACGATTGGACTCCTCAACCCTTTCTTAGTTGGAGTTAAGAAAACCAGGCTGGGTCCTGTTATGAGAGTTGGTGCTCTTTTCATTAGTTGGTGCTGATTGTAATCTTCCATTACCATAAATAAAGATTAGAATTACATATATTCTTGTGTCTCTCTTGATGTGATGATTGTGTTTATGACTCATGGTTAATTTGGTTGATGCATATGATGATGTAATTGATAACATAACGCTTGATATACTCTAATTGATTAATTGAAAATAAAAGGGTTTAAATTGCTCACACACTGATTCATCCCCCCTCTTAGTGTGGCCATTGTGTCCAATAGGTTCAACTTAGAATAAGAAAGATGACACTTTTGTGTTGAAAGAAAACAAGAAAAACATGCCAAAAGCAGTAAACAGGTTGACCTAAAAAAGGAAAAGTAAAGGTTTGACAAACAAATATAAAGGTTTAAACGCAACCTGTATGCAAAAGGTTGTTGAAGTTTGTTATATATATAAAATAATTTAAAAAAAAGAAGAAGATATAATAAATAACAAATAATAATAAATAATATAATGAAATTACATATTAAATGAAGCTAACTATGAGGTGTGACTTTTCATGAAAATCACCTCACAACCCGAATCAAAAGCATATATATACTTGGGATTTACTTGTAAATTATCATCCAAGTTTATAACAAATATTTATTCTTTTATCAAAATGTTGCTGCGCTGAGTTCTCTTATTTCAGTGGTATCAGAGCCAGAGGACACCCGCTCTACCAAGCCGTCGTCCAGACCCTTGTTCAACTGCCGCCGTCAAACCATCTTTTGTCGAGCTTTTTCCCAGCATCGTCCCTCTGCGCTGCGTCTTTCCTCGTCTCTTTCCCGTTGCGTCCCTTCTCCTCTCGTCTCTTCCCCTCCGTGCCCCTTCTCTCCTTCGTGTCCTTTCTCCCCCCTTCCTCCGTGTCCCTTCCTTCCATTCGTGCTGTCCCCATTCTCAGTCTTCTGCGCATCGTCGAGCCTGCTGCCCTCCTCACCTCTCCGTCGCGCCATCCCCTCTCATTGCTTCACTCCACGCTCCAACCGCTGCCGAGCTCTGTCCTCACTCTGTCCTCATGGCTACCAGTCTCAGCTGCCATTTTGCCACCAACAACCATTTTGTCGACCAACGATTAAGTCTTCAATTTTAAATAAATAAAAAAAATTAATAATAATACATATTAATATTATTATTAAATAAATAAAACAAAAATTATAATAATAATATTATAATAATTAAAAAAACTATTATTATATGAAAAAAATCGTGGCGAGCTGGCTTCAAACAACCAATAAAAATAAATCAAGGTTTACCGTAGAAAAAATTCCAGTAGTCACCAGAATGGGAGATATTAATGCGAGATTGGACCAATTAGAAAAGAAGTATGTAGAACTAAAGGTAATCATCTACAAAAACAGTAATGATCTAACAGGGCTCAAGGAAGGACTAGATCAAGGCATCAATACATTGCAAGTAGAACAAAGGAAGACACAAGAAACTCTCAACATGATCGTGGCCAGACTACTGACACCGACCTCAAATTCCCCACCTAGCTATAAACTAGACCCGTTCAATACACCTCCTCCAAATACGTCTAAATCGTCGGGCCAACCCGACCTGACGCCACCACACAAAGTTCCTTTCTTTAACATTTCGTCGATATTAATTCTCCAAGCACACAGATACCTGATAAGGGTAAAACTAGAGCTACCCAAATTTGATGGAGATAAGAAGCATTGTATCTCATGGATCAATAAGGCCGAGGAATACTTTGATATTCATAACATATGCTACGACAACGAGAAGATTAAGTAAGCCGCCATGCAGTTAGAGGGAAATGCATACAATTGGTGCATATGGTGGAAGACGGCAACTCGAGTTTGTTCCCTTAGTTGGAACACCTTAAAAAATGATCTTCTTAATAGGTTCAAGGTGTAACCGAGAAAGACTTCTTTGCCAAGATCACCAGGTTGCAACAAAAAGGCAGTATAGATGAGTACACACGTGAATGGGAAGCTTTGGCAACTCGAGTTCCAGAACTAACCGATGACCAACGTTTACAATCATACATACATGGACTAAAACCACACATTCGGGAAGATTTAGAATTACATAACTCTTCTACCATGGGGGAGGCAAGACGTAAGGCCAAGATTATCGAGAACAAGTTTAAATGATCCAATCAAGGTAGTTTCGACAAAAACTACTCCAAGAGGAATCCTACCCAAGCAACTAATACAAGAACTTCAACGTATACACCGCCGCATCTAAGGGAAGGAGCACAACCCAGTTTAGAATCCTAGTGGATGAGAGAAGGGAAGTGCAAATATTGTGGAGAAAAATGGGATCCTAAGCACAGATGTGTACAAAGAAGCAACCCCCAAAAGTTGTATGCGTGCAAAGCTGAAGAAGAGGAAAAAATCTTGGAATGTGAACATCCAAGTGAGGAAGATACAAGAACCCAATATGATTGCCTCTCAGAACTAGAAGATGATACACCAAAGATCTCATTAGCCGCCATTACAGGGATATCCCATCCACAAACACTGAAGCTAAAAGGACATATAAAAATATCAATGTTTCAATTCTCATAGATAGTGGCAGTACACATAACTTTATTAATGTTAATCTTGCTAAGGTATTCAACTTATTCATTTATCTAATGCCTAACATGAAAGTTATGGTAGCAGACGACAAGAAAATTGAAAATGTGGGAAAATATCACAAGGTTAAATTACAAATACAGGAGTATAATCTAGAATTCGACTTGTTTGCTGTACCTCTTGGAGGAGTAGACATTGTGCTAGGAATCCAATGGTTGCAAACTTTGGGTACTTACTCTACTAACCATCAAGAGCATTTCATCCAGTTTAATTGGCTATGGAAAGAGTACAAGTTGTATGGTTTCCAACCACCCCAAACGCAATTGGTTACATCACATCAAATGGAAAGGCTAATTCGAAAATGAGCACCTACTTACATAATTCAATGTTAAGAGATGGAGTTGCTAACATGTGAAAGAGATGACTGCAACCCTCCGGAGATACAAGACGTAATCCAAAAACATTACAAGGTGTTCCAAGAGCTTTCGATGTAGCTCCCACCAAACGGAAAGACAGAGCACTTAATTGAGCTAGAGCCAGGGGCAAAGCATTTAAACATCAGAACTTACAGATATCCTCATCATCACAAAACAAAGATTGAGAGGTTGACCCAAGATTTGTTAAAATGTGTAATCATTTCAAAAAGCCAAATCCCTTATTCTGCTCCAGTAGTGCTAGTTCGAAAGAAGAATGGAGCATTGAGGTTGTGCATAGATTATAGAGGACTTAACAAAGTCACAATTAAGAATAACTTCCCTATTCCGTTCATCGATGAGATGATGGATGAACTTCATGGAGCCAAGTACTTCTCGAAATTAGACCTGAGATCAGGATATTACCAAATTAGGGTTAGATTAGAAGACGTAGCCAAAACCGGTTTTCGTACTCATGAGGGCCATCATGAGTTCAAAGTAATGCCCTTTGGGTTAACTAATGCTCCAGCCACCTTCCAAGCCGCAATGAACGAATTGTTCTAGCCGTAACTACGAAAGTTCGTATTAGTATTTTTTGATGATATCCTCGTATATAGCAAAACATGGGGAGAGCATGTTCGACACTTAGATCATGTAGTTGCTGATGCTCTTTCCCGAAAAGACAAAGGGGTCAAGGCTTACGCAATCTCAGCTACAGTTCAAGAGTGGTTAGACGAAATGCGAGGAGAATATGCCAAGAACCCAAACACTTGTGCCCTAATCAATGACCCTAATCAAGGTTCGAGGTTTGAATGGAGGAATGACATCCTCTAGTATAAAGGAAGGATCTATTTAAGCCCTACATCTCGGTTTAAAACCAAGGTGCTGATAGAATCTCATGATTCTCTTGCAGCAGGCCATGTAGGTTTTTTCAGAACTTACTACAATGCCAGGCAATCCTTTTACTGGAAGGGGATGTATAAAGACATCCAAAAGTATGTAGCCGAGTGTGATACCTGTCAAAGAAAAAAGAGCGAAAATGTCATGACTCTAGGGCTACTCCACTTGTTTCACATTCCAACCCAAAAGTGGGAAGAAATTTCCATTGATTTTATTGAAGGGTTACTTGTATCCGAAGGCAAGGACACAATTTTTCGTGGTAGTGCACCAATTGACAAAATACGCCCATTTCATGGCACTTAAGAAAACTGACTCCGCCAAACAAATTGCTGAAGTATTTTGTAAAAATATTTACAAATTACATGGGTTTCCCAAAATCATCGTTAGTGACAGAGATGCCAAATTCACAAACAATTTTTGCAAGGAATTCTGCAAACAAGTTGGGATCACTCTTAACATGAGCTCAACCTATTGTTAGTTAAATTTTATAACTCAGTTGGTCCTTCCCCATGATTTTGATGTCACATGGGGGGGACATAAGTTGAATTTTTTCTAGTGAACTTTTTAATGTAAAGTGTGTTTTATATTATTAAAGTGACTTTTGTAATTTATTAACTTAAAGTGACTTTAAGTTGTGGGACCCAAAAAGTGCATTTAATGTATTTAATAAAGTGAATATATGCATTAAATGAGAGCCCTCAAATAACGCTAATCTCATCCTTTAATTAAGTTGGTTGAGTTACTTAGGTTTAGTTTGGGTGAGATAAAGTATAAAAGAATGTCTAGGAAAAAGACAAAGACATCATACCAGGGAAAAAGAAAAGAGAGAAGAGAGAGATTAGATTTTTGGAGAGAAGGAAGAGCACAAGATATTCAGATTGCACAGTTCCCAAGACAAACCGTACAATAGAATGTTCTACAGCAAGGGGGCGTAGATTTCAAGACAGAGAATGGGCACATTTCTCGAGGTAGACTGAAAGACTCTTTTTGCAGGAATCCGTACCAGTTCATACTTGACTTCTGGCACATTTTTCGAGGTAAAATTTGCTGCTGTTATATTTGACAAGCCGTACATTGTCAGTCAGTTTTGTGGCACGAATTCCCAGAAAAATCAGACTGCTGTTTTCTTGGCACGTGTGGGCAGTTTTTGCATTTATTCTTTGTTGGCACGAATCCCAAGAAAGGTTAGTAGAGAAAGAGATAAGTTGCATTTGCATTTCTGAATTTGTTGAGATGGAAATCAGTGAAATTTTTTAATTGTAAAAGAAGTTTCAATCTTGCTCTTCTTTAATAGAAATAATTTCTCTCAAGGGTTTTCTTCTGGTGAGTTGTTGCCCTGGGCTTGGCCCTAAATTTCTGTGTTGTCACATTTATCTTTAGATTGAAGTTGAGTGCATTGGTCTTTATACTTAAAACTATTAGACAAATTCATCTTATAAATTTTTAGTTCAGACAAGTTATAAATCGGACTTGCAGTTAAGTGTTTGATAAAAGTCCTATATAAGGATTTGTGATTGTTTATCAAATTTCTTCATGGTATCTGAGCGTGATTGCTGAAGATGTGTTAAGTTGTATGATATAGAACAAAAGAGATTCAAGTCAGGGCCTGCTAAAGATTATTAGTTGAAGTCATGACCTCAATAGGATTACGATTTGAAGAGAGGTTGGATTGGTCTGATAATTTCAGCCCTTGGAAAGAGCGTATAACTGTATTGTTCAAATAGTTGGAGCTATGGGATATTTTTGGTGCTTCTGACACCATCACAGTTCCCACAGATGCTGTTTTGAAGGGTGCCTTTGACAAGAAAGATATCAAGGCACAAAGAATCTTTTTGGACTCTATAAAAGATCATGTGATACCTCACATCACAGGTAAGTCACATGTTTTTGAAATTTGGAAAGCTTTATGTACTCTTTATCAAAGTAAGAATCAAAATAGAAAGATGGTTCTCAGAGAAAAAGTGAGGAATCCTAAGATGACTGATGTTGATACAGTAACCACTTATCTCACAAAAAATTCTCAAGTTAGAGATGAACTGGGTGCTCCTGGTGAGAAAGTGGAGGATGAAGAGCTTGTTAGATACGCTCTTAATGGGTTCACTGCAAAATGGCACACATTTGTGCAAGGAGTAGTTGCTAGAGAAAGACATCCTGATTGGATAAGGTTATGGGATGACTTTGTTCGAGAAGAGACTTGGGAGGGGACATTCCAGAATAGCACTCAGAGAAGTCAAGAAAATGTAGCCCTTCTTACCAAAATTTGCTGCTGTTATTTTTGACAGGCCGTACACTGTCAGTCAGTTCTATGGCACGAATTCCCAGAAAAATTAGAATGCTGTTTTCTTGGCACGTGTGGGCAGTTTTTGCAATTATTCTCTGTTGGCATGAATCCCAAGAAAGGTTAGTAGAGGTAAGGATAAGTTGCATTTGCATTTTTGAATTTGTTGAGATGAAAATCAGTGAAATTTTTTAATTGTAAAAGAAGTTTCAATCTTGCTCTTCTTTAATAGAAATAATTTCTCTCAAGGGTTTTCCTTTGGTGAGGTTTTTCCCTGGGCTTGGCCCTAAATTTGTGTTGTCACATTTATCTTCAGATTGAAGTTGAGTGCATTGGTGTTTATACTTAAAACTATCAGACAAATTCATCTTATGAATTTTTAGTTCAGACAAGTGATAGACAGATTTGCAGTCAAGTGTTTGATAAAAGTCCTATATAAGGTTTTGTGATTGTTTATCAAATTTCTTCACCTATCACCCCCAAACAGACGAACAAATGGAAATTGTTAACAAATGTGTGGAAGCCTATCTCCGTAGTTGCGTCACTGACATACAGTATAGATGGTTACAGTGGTTACATCTTGCAGAGTGGTGGTATAACTCCGCCTATCATACGTCGGCCAAAATGACACCTTTTCAAGCATTGTATGGTTATGCGCCTCTTTATTGGAAGGAACTCGTTCAAGGAGATGCAAAAGTCCCTGCAGTAAAAAGTCAACTTGAAGAAAATCAGAAAGTAATGCAAGTACTCAAGGATAATTTGACTATGGCACAAAATCGTATGAAACAACAAGCAGATCAACACAGGACAGAAAGCGAGTTTGAAGTAGCAGATTGGGTATTTGTAAGACTTCAGCCATACAAGCAATTGCCACTAAAGCAACAAGGAAAGAATAAATTAGCCCCCAAGTTTTATGGGCCATACCAAATTATTCAAAAACTTAGCCTGGTAGTGTATGAATTGAAGTTACCAGACAAGAGTCAAATTTATATTGTTTTTCACGTTTCAAATCTCAAACGACACTTCCTACATTGGATGAAGGGAAGCTTTTATTAGAATTAGAAGCCATTCTCAACATTAGAGAAGATTACGCTCTCGCATCATTAACGAATATCTTATTAAGTGGAAGAATTGTCCAGAAGAAGATGCTTCATGGGAGATCGAGAAGTTCATTTAGCAACATCCATCATTGCCTTGCTTTGAGGACAAAGCATCTTGAAAGAAGAGGGCAATGTTATATATATAAAATAATTTTATAATAAAAAAACATACATAATAAATAACAAATAACAATAAATAATAGTGTTAACCTACTTACCCGACCATTTGCACCGATCAGACGACCGGCAATGTCGGATGTGAACGCTCATGCGAGCCAGGTCGTCCGATCGGTGCAAATGGTCGGGTAAGTAGGTTACTCCTAAATAATATAATGAAATTATATATTAAATGAAACTAACTATAAGGTGTGAGTTTTCATGAAAATCACCTCACAACCCGAATCAAAAGAATATATATACTTGAGATTTACTTGTAAATTATCATCCAAGTTTATAACAAATATTTATTCTTTATCAAATCTTTCTACGTTTAGTTCTCTTATTTCAAAGTTGCTACAATAAATGCCCTTTGATAGAAAGAAAAGGCCTCCAAAACCAACAATAAAGTCCAAAGGCAATTTGCTTGCAAAGCATTTAGGGCATTTGTGATTTCTTTCCTTCTTCTACAGTGAAGTCAACCTACTTGAGAAGTTCAAAACAAGGCTATTGGGAGCAGGGAGCAGGAGCAAAAAGTGAAATTTTCAAAAGCTTATGTGTTGGGAGCATTTTTTATATAATACATATTTTAATAGATTTTGATGCATATATATTAAAAAAATTGTAGAATGCCAAATTAGCTGTAGAAAAGATGAAAACATAGATCTAATTGTTACATGGTACCAGTACCAATGCACCTTCAGTTCACTGCCCAAGAAGGGGGGTCGTTTTTTTCTGGGCCATGATATGAATGTTATCAACACTTTTGAGGGATGGTTATGGCCGGACCGACTTGGTCCTTCCTTTAGGAGTACTATGGCTTAATGGCACGACCGACTTCCCTTTGTTGGGGTTCTTTGACCTTGGGGTTGGTGTCCGGGGCTCCTAGGGGCAGGTCACTGGGTCACATGACCCCTTCCTTTGTTTACTGCTCCAGTGACAACATTTCAGCTTTTAGGCTTTTGCCTCCCTTCCATGTCACCTCAGCTATCCATCCTAGTCCCTTTCATCATAGCGCCTCCTTTCTTTGGGCCTTTTTAGATGTTGATGTCATCTCCTTCATCAGGTCGTACTGCCAGTTTGGGGGGG
>LPNX010398171.1:267755-312781 GCA_001517045.1 Pseudotsuga menziesii
TCAGTTGTAAGGCTTTTGCCTCCCTTCTAGGTCACCTTAGCTATCCATCATCCTAGTTCCCTTTTAGTATAACTCCTCCTTTCTTTGGGCGTTTTCAGATGATGACGCCATCTCCTTCACCAGGCTGTACTTCCAGTTTGGGAGGGGGGCGTTGAGGGATTATCAACTCTTGGGGTTAGATGGGGCATGACGCCCTTCCCCTTGCACACTCCAACCTTTCGTTCATAGTGATTTGCTCATTTTTAGCTATTTTAGTCATTTTTGGGTAAACTTTGGGGAAAATGCCCCGAGTTACCCATAGACTGGATTATTTTTGTTCTAATTTCAAGTTGACATTTTATAATTTCAAATTGAGATTTTAAAGGCATATCGACCTAGTTATTTTTGTAAAGTGAGTTTGAGAAGGCTATAAATAAGCCTCTCCTCACTTTATTTGAAACATAAAACAAGTGGGACAAAACATTATGCTACTTTTTTACCCTTACTAGGGCTCTTGGAGTGATGCGCACCTCTTGAGGAGACTATCTTTTCTTGTTTGAAGGCAATTTTCTGAAGTTTCTTTTGTTCATGCTCTTTGCTAAGGTGATGCTAAAATTGTTTGCTTAACACGTGCACAAGGAGGTATCTAAGGTTCATTTCTTGATTTCTTTTTGTTGAAAGTTGATGAATGATGCTTGTTTATGAATTGCATGTAGCCTCTATGCTGCATTTTGTCTGAATTAGGTCACTTATCAGCCTTTTGTCACCTTGGTATTGTGAAGAACGTCCTCTAGGAGGAGTTCTTTAAGCTTGGGCTTTGGATCTTTGGTATTTTCCCTAGCTAGACTTCCTCTAACCAACTCTTTGAGGCTGTTAGGGAAAGCTCTAGTTTTCCAAACTTTGAAGAGACCGCTCAAGGGGAAGGTTGGTCACCTTCCTTGATGCCCTAGGGTTAGGGTAAGACCTTAAAACCCTCTTGGCTTTATCCTCATCCAATTTCTTCTTCAACTTTATTGCATTGGCATATGTCCATACTTGCATTTTCATGGTAGGGTAGATGTAGGTTATATTTGAATTTATATTTTACAAAAACCCAAAAATTGGAAAAAGGCCAAAATAGGCCTAAATTCACCATGTTCCTAGCCACCGACCTCCTCTTTTTACCCTCGCTCAAGCCTTTCCCTACCTCGGCCTCCCTCCTAAGCCTTCCTCATAGCCTCACTCTTCCTCTTTTCTACCTCGACCGACCTTTCCCTAGCCCCAACCCTCTCCTACAGCCCTTGGTTACCACTTTTCAGACCTTGGCCTCCATTTCCACCCTTGACTCTCTTCCTTAGGGTTTGTCCTAGGTACGGATTGCCCTGGACAGCCTGGTCACGAGCTATATTTTCCTTTTGGCAGCCTTTTGTGGTCTGTGGTTAGGTATGCAATTTATTGCAGACCATTCGTTCTCCTTGTAACCCTAAATCCTGCCACAAGAAGACATAGAAAGGGTTATGATTTATCTAAAGGCTATCAAAGGACAGTTTAAAACATTTGCAATAATGAACTAAAAGTGTTATTGACATGTTACAGGGTTGCTCTATCTAAACCAGTCACTGTACCTTGATTGCAATCATTGATCAATTTGACTTGGTTGATATCTTTGATGTTGGACAATGTGTGAATGATACATCAGTGGGATAATTATTGGATGTTGTACTAAAATTAGTCATTAACACTTTGATTACATGTTTTGCAGCATTTGTTATACTGCACAACTGCCTGCTATACCATATCAGCCCTCTTACTCACCATTAACAAGTCATAGATTGGATATAATACAACTGTTAATGTCCTTGCATCGAAAAATACATAGTAGTGTTGACTCTTAAATGAATGACACCACACATTGTTGAATGATACTGTCATGATCTAAAGTTGGAATGGTTACTTGTCATGAATGAATGTGTTAATGAATGATATACTGATTTGTATTTATGAGATTCATCTTCTTATATAGTATGTCTTCTTCATTTCTCAATTAACTCCATAAAGGCATTGGTCGCTAATATTGTTTTATAAGATATAATTGTGTTTTACAAGTGTCTTGCAGAAGGGCTCTCCCCTTGGAGGGTCCGACTCTCCAAAGTAGTTTTGGAGGAGTGACTATGGTGACAGTGGTCACTTTCTCCATACATTGTTTATTGGTGACTAGCCTTGCTAGTGCATTCGGTAACTCTAACTATTGGATTAATGATGATTATTTAATCATCAACCATTTAGTACACATATAACATCGATCATCTAGCAGCTATGACTAATAACATTGTCATTTTCCATAAACAAACTCTAACAAATATTATCAACCAGAAAATGAAACAGAGCATTATATTTATTATTAGAGAATTGTAAGATGTAACCAACAATTTAAACTTCAAAGGTAGGTTCAAACATCAAACTTACCATCAAGAACATACCTAACTTATGCCCAAAACTGACCATCAAGGATAGTGTCCTCCACCTCATGAAATTCATGTATATCGAATGCCGATGCAACCCTGTCTTTCAATCCTTGCCGTGAATCACTTGAGACCATGCTAGCCAATGCTTCTTTTACAAAAAATGGCGCCTGAAGGTGAGATACTAGCTAGCAAATCTGGTCTTTTGCAATCTCAAGTAGCTTCAACCTAGAGTGATTGTAAAAAAAGTGGTGGGCCATTTTATGGTTGGTAATAAATTTTATCATTTTCTTCCCTTTCTTGTACAATGCACCATTCTATCTATAACTAGGGTCCTTCATCTTAATAATGTCATGCATAAAAAGGTTTAGTGCGTGAACCAAACACCTTGATAAAAATATGTTAGGGTACATGTCCTCAATGATTGCTCCTGCTACCTTACAATTAGCAGCAGTATCAACGATGACTTGAATGACATTGTACAACACAATCTCTTGAATGGTATTAATTTAAGGTTTTGCAATGTTAATACTAGTCTTGTATTGTAGCGGTCGTGGGCTGAAAGGAAGACCGCACTACTAGCAGACACACCAAGAATATTTTTCAATGGCCTGCCTTTAACATTTGTCTAATCACTAGATACAATGAGAATGGATGCCGGTATCCTATTTTCAGTCAAGTCATTTGTTAAATTTCCTAGATCTTTATGGATTTTGGTTGTTTCCCTATCAAGTTCCATGGTGCTAGCTTTGTAATACTTGGGGCTCTTATATTCTTTAGGGACCCCATTGTTGGCTTGTACCATTTCATACCAATAGGGTGAGTGAAGAGCATTGAATGGTGTACACCCCATGCATAGAGAAACCTGAAAAGTTTTGCATCCGCATCATCCTTGCTACTTTCATTAAGGAAATCTGATGTTGTTTTAAGCATAGGCGAGAATCCACTACCATGGGGGGATGGGGATTGACCACCATACATTCTATGTGAGCTTGAGGTAATAGATTCAACCCTTGATTTTGTAAATTTGTTTTGCTTGGCCTCCTCCTCCTCCTTGTATTTGTTCTCTCTTTCACTAGCACTGGGTCACATTTTTGACTCTATAGTCTTACCTTCATCCCATGGCATAATGCCACATATATGATTTCTCACATGGGTATAATGGGTGCATATAAACTTTGTGGTTTCACCCTTGTTCTCTCGTCCAAGCCTTGTCACATACTTTCACAAGGGTGTTGAAGTCTCTTTGTGTTTTTGTCCATGATCACTATTAGCTTCATTATCATCACCCCCTTCCATTTCTTCCTCCTCACCACTAGTATTTCAATCTCCCAACACCTCCATCGTAATTATAAATGGAACCAAAAATACCACATAACCATCATGCTTCTTGACTCAAGATGAGAATAACTTGTTATTTGCATAAAATGATGAAGAAGGAGAAATGGAAAAGAGCAGGAGAAGAGACCATTCAATATTCAACATATTGGAATTAAAAAAAAAACAAAGAAAGAGTGGGTTTTAGAGCCTACCTCTTTAGCTCTCCAATGATGATTGAATGTAACTATGGAAGCCTTCAATCTCCCTTCCAAGCTCTCACACCCAACAACCTTCAGTCTACCTTCCAAGCTCTCACAAATATGCTCATTAACACTAGCAAACAACCGACTCAAAATCCTAGAAAAGAGGAATGAAATGAGAAATAGAATCAGAGGAAATGGAGTGAGTGTTTTAATCCACTAAAGAAACTCTAGCCCTGCCGAGACCAATAATTGGAATCTTATCTTGGTTACCATAAGTAAGAAAAAATAAGTGCCTCTAACTAGAGGGAGCATTGAGGGAGTGTTTTTTTGTCTCTTAGGAGTGTTGAGGGAGTGTTGAGGGTGTTGATTTTTGAGTAGCATTGAGAGCCATTCTTCGAGAGAATGGTGGACTTGGTCAGGGACTAGGTGGTTGATCAACATTCAGTCTGGGACTGAACGTTAGCATGGGGTTGAGAACCATTCTCCAGGAGAATAGAAGACTTGGTCAGGGACTAGGGAGTTGATCAACATAATTCAGTCTGGGGCTGGAGCTCAACTTAGGGTTGAGAGCCGTTCTTTAAGAATGGAGGCACTTGGTTAGTTACCAAGATGCTGACCTCGGTCAACCTTCGGCCTGCGGTTGAAGAGCCTGGTCAAGGTCCAGGAAAGTCCTAGACTGGGTCTAGGCAAGAGAGTTTCTCCTTTTCTTAGTTAGTGGGCTATGGGACCTTTGCAAGGGCCTGACCACCCCTTGAAGTACCTAGCACATGCCCTTGGTACCATTGAGGAGAACAAGATGGACAATGAAAATCTTCCTTATTTATGATGCTGTACTTCGAGTTGACTTGTATGGATCATGAAGACCAAGACGAATGTTTGATTGTGGTCATAAAATCACCTAAAGGTCAAAGAAGCCCTATGAGGGTCCAAGTACCCGCAAGGTTGATCCATGCACCCACTTGTAAAGGGTCAAGTACCCTTTAAAGATTAAAATTCCAAAATATAAAAGATCAAAAGGTTAAAAGTCAAAGACCTCAAAAGTAAAAAAGATAAAAAGCCCCTAAGGGCGGTTTCCTCACCTTATGGATTTGACCCTCCATAAAGAACTATAAATAGAGAAGCATATTCGATTGTAAAATCATCCAAGTCAATATCATCTCTGATCAAGAAGACAAGTTCTGGGATATCTGCTGGTTGTTTCTCTCTCTCCTTTGCATGTGTGGAATGTTTCTCTCTCCTTTGCATGCGTGGAGTGTTTTGCGATCTTGATGACAGCCATGAGGTTTAGCTGAGGCTTGAAGGCATCTGTGAACTCTGTGGTATCTGAACTGAGCTATAAGGGCATCCGTGAGCGCTGTTTTACTCTCTTTCAGCAGTCGACAACCCTGTAGGGCTTAAACTAGTGACCCGAACCCAGTTAAGGTCACTTTCAGACAGACCTGAATTGTTTTCAAGTGAAGTACAACCCTGTTAGGGCCATCCTCAGGTCACTCGAACCCTGCCTAGGGTTATCTCTGTGTTTTGACAGCACAGTTAGGGCACGTGTAACTCACTTCAGCCCTTGCTAGGGCTTAAACCAGCATCATGACCGACCGAGCTTGTTCCAGGATAGCAGCAACATACTCAACCACACAAGCACTTGTTCCAGGCAATCAGTAGCTCATTCAACCATTCACAGAATAGCTTGAAAATTTGGAGTTTTGATCAGCCTTGAACAGGACTGTCACTGTCTATTTCTTCTTGGCATGTGTGCCTAGGGGCATATTGATGAATATGTAAAGGTCTGAAAATTTTTATCTGCTCATGTACAAACTCAGTCAACTCATAATAAGGAAGGTTTTGATTGATGGGGTTTTTATTCTTTGAAAAGATTTTCCCAAGGGTAAATTTTGTGTTCTTGTGGATTCTTGTGTATTACTATTCTACTGCTGCTTTCTGTCTCAGATTTTAACTACTGCTGGTATACTTATGCTAGTCTGCTAGAAAGTTAAAAGAAGACTGTGGCTGCTATCAAATTAAATCCATGTCATAATTTTAACAGAGGGAGCGACCTGGCAACGTTGAGGGAGTGATCTGGGAGTGTTGAGGGAGTGATCTGGAGTGTTGAGCCTTGAGGGAGTGACATTCCTTGTTTTGGCAGGGAACATTTTTTTTGCCCAGGGAGCGCACTTCCCAATCGCTTCGTTCTTTTGAGGGTGCTTCTTTATTGCTTCCTTTTGGAGCGCACTTCAAGAGTGAAATGCTGAGGGGGGGGGGGCTCCCCTGTAGCTGAGGTTCAAAATTCTTTATGTCCAGATTTGAAAGGAAAACGCAACCCTTGATCCAATAGTAAAGAAATCCAAATTATGGCGAGTTGGTGCAATAGGGCGCTTTAATAATGGTAAAGGGCATGAGTTTAGGTTGCAAACTGATGTTGGAACTTCCAATCCACAGAGTTACTGCCCAGAACAACTATACCTAACAATGCATACATCACTAGTTCTATCTAGAGGTTATTCGCTATGTTTAGATAGGTGCACTGGTCAGGACTTGAGTTGCTATTTCGAAGCTCAAAACAAGGTGCTCTTGGTTATTGTTATCTTGACTTCTCACATCAGTTAAAAGGGTGTGGCAATTGGCAGTTACACAAACAAGATTCATGCTATATTTAAACACTTGTTAAGGGTGTACAAACTGACAGTTATCATAACAATTATGTTATATGGGATGATATCTCAGTTATTTTTGCTTTACAGCTGTAGTTGGGGTGTCCACAGTTCTGACAGTGCAGTACTTCCAGACAGAAATTGAGTATTGCACAGTTTTCTATGAAAACAAGAAGATTAACTGAATGATGTGACTGTAGATATGGTCACAGTAGCAAGCCCTAATTCTCAACAGTATAGGGTTTGAGGGAAGATTGTGTGTTTGCTATGGTACATGTGTAAATATCTCAACCCTAGATTAGGTGGTTACAATTTTTAAATTACAAAACAAGAGATAAAGGACAAATTGAACACACCATTAATGAAGAGAGAGAGAAGAAGATTGAGGAGAAATAAGGAATGCCCTAGAGAAGTGGCACAATTCCCAAGGCAAGGAGCAACACACTTCCAAAGGCACCCTACAGGCCGTACATCAATACCTGTGCATTAAATGCTGCCACACTTGTGGGCACAAATCCCAAGAAAAGTGACATCGCATTTATTGTAGACTGTACCAGCCGTACACCATTAATTGCAGGCACGTGTGGACATGGTTTTCGAGGCAGGAAAGTACAACATAAGTACAGCCGTATAGCAGGCCGAACAACTGTTAATGGCATGAAAATCGAGGTATTTTTGCTGCTCTTCCAGTTTGGGTATTTTTGTCAGTGAGGGTTGAAGGAATGATTTCATGTGTATATGGAAAATTTCTTGAGTATTTTTCTTAATAATAGTTTTCTTCTTTCTAGGGTTTTCCCCGGAGTTGGGGTTTTGCCCGGTTTGTTGACCAAAATATTTGTGTTTTCATGTGTGAATGGATACTTCAGCATTTGAGAAGATCTTGAATATGGTGGTTTTTATTTCAATTTTATGAGTAAATTTTTAATAATAAACCCTAGACATTCAAGTGTTTGACAGAATGTGTGAATGAAAGTTTCATATTAATGTCATTTATTTTCTTCATGTACTAGCCTTCAGAGAAGGCTATGGTATTGTAATATCCCAAATATTGATATTCTACTGATACGGTGTATGATGCTGACTCGTATACTCAATCTTGTGCAAAAATATAGAATAATTGTGCATGCAAACTTGCCATGCAAAATACCCTAGAATATAGCTGAATTAGGGCTAGGGTTTGCAGAAAGGAATTTAACACTTACCATTGATAGCTCGACTGATAATACTCCTGAGATAGGTTGCATGCATAAAGTGCCAAAGAGGTGAAGTATTAGTGCTACTCTCCAGATGTTGATGCCCAGCTGCACACATGTGCACCCCTCATACTGAAGGTGACATTTTTGGAGGAGGAATGGTCAGAAGCTGCTGAAACTTTGTGGGTTTGTCGGTTTTTTGTTGCCGGATAGATAGACTATCACGTGTAGAGTTTCAGATGGCTCCAAGTGCCCTAGTGAATTGGTTTGTTGTTCTGCTGCTCATGCCCCCCAACTCTCTGATTTTCTGATAACTGTTCTAGGTGAGAAAACTGATGGCTGATAGTCACTTTGTGCCGTAGGATATGCATGTTGAGAAAGAGGAAGCTGACATGCGGAGGAAAGACTAGGTTTTATGGTCCCAGCGAATCCTTCTGAGGTTTCCTCGCTATTTCCAGCTGCAAAACGTGGATCTGCCAATAATCCTTCTGAGTGTGTTGGATCCCTGAATACTGATGTATATGATGAATGCCGTGGATAAACCTGGATGATCTATCCCAATAAGAGACTAAGGCAGATATCTCATTGTCGAACCCTCATTAGCTGAAGACACTGTCTTCAACCCCAACTGCCACGGCTGCACACTGTGCTGCTGCTCAAAAACTCCAAATCAATCAACAATAATAATAGATATCTCCTTAGTCCCACAACCCTTCTTAAATAGATCCTTATGCACTTGTAGGGTTTGCATGTCACTTTTAGGGTTTATGCTCACTTTTGCATGCATGCAATTCTAATTTCAAGTTGACTTTAAAACTGAATAAATAAGGCCTGCATGCTTTGGGATATGAACTTTGATGGCCTTCTTACTATACTGATGACTTAATAACACTGAATGGATGTACCTTTCTGCTCCTAGTGCTATTAGTCATCAGTTATTCCCTTTTCTTTAAGACCCGCTCGAACCTATGGGAATAAGATAGGTTAATGGGTGTCTCAGGGTGGTTTAGAAGAGGACATTATAGTCGTCCTCGCTCGAAATTGTTTGTCCTCAAGCAATCTCTGACCAATATACCGAATTATCTGTCCCTGTCTCTTCTTGCCCTTTTTTATCAACCAGGTTATTCCGCTGTTGGGTGGCCCTTCTTTTTCTTCGAATTTGTGCTTCTTTTCACCCATGCTTTGTATTTCTTCCTTGTATCTTCTGGGGTACCTGTGAGTATCGAACATGCTAGTTTTGCCTCCCTGTCCAAATTCCCTAGGGCTCATCCTACCTTTGTTTGGAGTTCTACCTAGAAAGCCCTTCGCATACCACTGTTCCTTCCTTGAAGTCTTATGTGTTGGAGTTGGCCATTTCCTTGTGTAAGTCTTGTCCTCATGCCTAAATTTGGTGGTCATGCCCTTTGTTGTGGCTGATCCTGAAGCTTCATTGGGCAATCCCCTTAGGACTACCCTCTTCCCATCTGGTGCCAAGAACTCCATCTCTAATGTTTGTTAATTGGTTGAGTATTTCCCAATTGAGTACAACCATTGTACTCCCAAAACAATGCTCGTGTTTGGCACATCTACCACATAAAATTCGTCCACCAATGTACTCCCAAGCTGTACCTATAACCTATGTCACATGGTTCGGGTTCGTGTTTGGGTTTGGCGAGCTTCAGGTTCGATTCGGGGTCGATTTTTTGGATGGGGTTTGGCATAGGTTCGTCTATATACATTTTTCAATATATATATATATATATATATATATATATATTTACACACTAATTAGAAATTAGTATTGTTGTAGAGTCACAGAGTGTAGTCTAGATTCTATATCATGAATTATAGCATAAATCATTTCAAAATAAACAATAATGAACCTTTAAAGATCAAGGATTAGCTTAATCATGATTCAAAGATATAATTTTAATTTGTCAAAATTATAATGATTTTGGGATGCTTTTTACTAAGCCAAGCTTTTTGAGCATAGGAATACAATTTTAAAACAAATTAATTAATTGGTCTTTTTAGGTCCAATAAACCAAAGTTTGGTCTGAATAGACACGTTAACCATCATCATCATTTATGAGAAATTTAATAAGAAAGCCAAATATTTTATCCAAATGTATTATCTAAAACAACGATCTTACTTTTAAGGAAGTAGAAAATAATGTTGTTGAAAAATAAATATTCTTTTATTAGCATTTCTCATATTTTTTGTTCTATCATTTTTTATGTTTTGTTTTTAATAAAAAGTAAATATATTTTTTCTAAGTCAACAGAAAAATGATATATACTATTTATAATTTATTTTTTATTATTTATAAGTGATTTGGGAATATCATTTTTATGTTTTGTTTTTAATATAAAGTATAATTTTTTTTAAGTGAAAAGAAAGATGATATATGCTAATTATAATTTATTTTTTATTATTTATAAGTAAAAGTGGAATTTTATGTTGAAAGAGGCTATGTCAATGTTTATCTTTATATTTAAATAAAATAAATGAATAATGCAAAATAAACTTATATATTTTTATATATTAAAAAATATATATATAATTAAAAATATATTTAAGTAAACAATCACAATATTTTTTATTTAATTTTAAATTAATTATTTTCATAACCTAATTTTAATTTTTCAAAATTTAATTAAAATTCTTTAAAATGAAAACACCTAAAAAGCTAAAACTTAAGCCCCATAAAGTGTCAACATTTTCCAATATTTAAGCTGCAAATAATCACAAACATGTGGACTTGACTCGTTTTTTTTGTTTGAATAAACAGTTAATGAATAGTTACAAGGTAGTCAACAAAGGTGGTACAAATGATAGAAGCATTTGACTGTATTGAGCCAACAAGCATCTTGACTGTACCAAGTCTAACAATGAAGCTTCCTTGAGCCTGTTAATACGTGTAAAGTTCCAACAAGGCTTTAATGGACATGTGGTTACAGTCTACGTCCATATATTCTCACAGTTTTAACAAATTCTATGTACATGATCGCTCTCTTCATGACTCGTGGTAGCTCACTGGAGTCTGGACGGATGGACGCTGAAACCGGCAGGGGGTCGCGGGCTCACTGACTCTGCATGCAGGCTGCATCATGCATGGACTCCACTTCTCCAGCAAGGTCCTCGGGTCTCTCCACTCTCCAGGTCGAAAACAATGAAAACCCTCAGCAAATACCCACGCGTACAAGTCAAAGTGAGCCCGAACCTACTGCTGAGGTTCGTTTTTGGATAGGTTCGCCGAACCTGATGGCTTGAGGTTTGTCATTTAGGTTCGTTCAGGTTCGTTTAAGGTTCGTTTTGGGGTTCGTTTGAGGTTCGTTTTAGGTTCAGCATTCAGGTTCGCCGAACCTAAACGAACTTTGCAAATTTTTTTAGGTTCGCCGAATTCCGAACCTGGAGGTTCGGGTTCGGCAAACCCTATGACATAGCCTATAACTGAGGTATCCTTTGTGTGCATTTCATCCTATGATTGCCAGCCATGACAACGATAAAGCCCTCAAAGTTCTCAGTGGGAAATATTTTCCTCTCTATCCAAGAGGCATCTATAAAGTTGTGGGTGGCCTCACAATCAATCAAAGCAACGGCACGCTGTCCTTGGATACTTCCCCTAATCCCTATAGTATGGAAGGTGGGGACTCCGGTGAGGGTAGCAATAGTGGCCCTCTGTGGCAATTGTTCCAATTCTGTACTGTGTAGTTCTCCATCCGGTTTCTACTTCGACTCATCTTCCTCACTGCTATCTGGAAGTACCTTGATGAGGTGTACTTTCCCTTTATCCATACATCTGTGGCCAGGTACCCAAGGTTCTTTGCAAGTAAAACATAAGTTCTTCCTTCTCAAATCTCGTCGTGTGTCCTCGTTCAACCATTCCCTCCGTGGGATTATCCTTTCCCTGTTTTCTGGAATATGGGTAGGTTTTTCCTTGTTTTCTGGGAGACTGGTAGTTTTTTGTGGCTGCTTGTTCTTTGGCACAGAATCTTGTAGGTCCAGAGTCCTACTGATAGCATCTTGCAAAGTAATTGGCCTGTAAGCCTTCACCCATCTGCGGTGTGGCTTAGATAGTGCCTCACTGCCTCTGCAAATAGCATAATCAATTGATTCTTTGATACGACAGATACCATAACTGCAACTCTCTGAAATTCAGATACAAATGTCTTTGCACTGCCTGTCTGCTTGAGCTAAGCAAGATCCCTATAATGAATCTCTGGGTCTTTCTTATCAAAGCGCTCCATAAGCCTTTGCATGAAGTCACTGTAGGAAGTGATAGTGTTGTGGCCCAATGTCACCAGTCCGTGGTACCACCACTCATGTGCTTCCCTATCTAAATGTAAAGTAGCCAACTTGATTGCATCTGTCTTTGTCATGGGGTTAAGTTGGAAATAGGTGTGTAACTTCTGTACCCAAATTTTGGCTGAACAACTAGATGTCCCATCAAAGTTGGGGATAGTCTGTCTCCCCAGTGTGCGTTGCAACTCGAAATTCTGATTGAATGCTCTATTGAACCCTCTTGGCTTGTTCCTACTTTTCATGTCTCAAAAATGTGAGAAAGTCATGGCTGAATGGAACTCATCTCCCAATTCCCTATACTCCTATAAGTACGCTCCAAATGGTTCACTAGGTTCTATTGGCATGACTAGTCCTGCTACGACGTCTACCAAGAAGTGAGGCATAGTAGGTCTACTGGAAGGTCTGTTATATATGTGGGGTGTGTTTTGCATATTGGTGTATGCATGCTTCCCACTACTGCTTGTAGACCCTCTATCTACTAGTGAGAGAGGTACACTGCTATGCCCTGGTTTTGGTTTCGTTGCCAACCTGTTTATTGCATGCAAGACTTCCTTTTTCTCTTTGGCTAGGTCCTGCAATGCGTTCACCAAGCTACAAAACTCCATCCTGTCTTCCTCTTCTCCTGTGCCTTTCCCTTTGTCAAAGTGTATTATACCTGTTGGGTCCATGTTTGAGTTGGTATCTTCTAGCTCGATATCCTCAAATTCCTCCGGCTACCTACTCTTCCTTCTCCTATAAGTTACAAAAATGTCTTCTTCTGTATTCATTTACTTCTCATGTTCAAGCCCACAGCTGGCAAGGAACATGCTTTGATACCATTGTAATATCCCAAATACTGATATTCTACTCATACGTTGTATGATGCTGACTCATATACTCAATCTTGTGCAAAAATACAGAATAATTGTGCATGCAAACTTGCCATGCAAAATACCCTAAAATATTGCTGAATTAGGGCTAGGGTTTGCAGAAAGGAATTTAACACTTACCACTAATAACTCCGCTGATAATCCTCCTGAGATAGGCTGCATGCATAAAGTGCCGAATAGGTGATGTATCAGTGCTACTCTGCTGCTATTGACGCCCAACTGCACACGTGTGCACCCTTCAAACTGAAGGTGAGGTTTTTGGAGGAGGAATAGTCAGAAGTTGTTGAAACTTTGTGGGTTTGTTGGTCTTCTTTTGCTGGAGAGATAGACTGCCACATGCAGAGGTTTGGCTACCTCCAAGTGCCCTAGTGAATTGGTTTGTTGTTTGCTGCTCATGCCCCCCAACTCTTTGATTTGCTAATAATTGCTCCAGGTGAGCAAACTGATGGCTGATAGTCACCCTGTGTCTTAGGATATGCTTGCTGAGAAAGAGGAAGCTGACATGCGGAGGAAAGACTAGGTTTTATGGTCTGAGCGAATCCTTCTGAGGTTTCCCAGCTATTTCCAGCTGCAAAACGTGGATCTGCCAATAATCCTTCTGAGTGTGCTGGATCCTTGAATACTGATGTATATGATGAATGCCGTGGATAAACCTCGATGATCTATCCCAATAAGAAACTAGGGAAGATATCTCACTACCTAACCCTCGTTAGCTGAAGACACCGTCTTCAACCCCAATTGCCGCAGCTGCACGCTGTGCTGTTGCTCAAAAACTCCAAATCAATCAACAATAATAATAGATATCTCCTTAAGTCTCACAACCCTGCTTAAATAGATCCTTATATATGTTCTTTATGCAGTGCTATTTACAACTATTTATGTTTTGTTGATTTGACATAAGGGGCAAAGTTTCAAGTGTTTTGACATCTAATGGAAAATAAAAGGGGTTGTTTTACTGCTGTAAAAGTATGTTTTCAGACCTGGTTATTGGTCGCCAAGCTGTCCTAGCAGGGGCTGAAAGTTATCTCATTGTTTGGTATCTTTTCTTCTTGAATTGCCACAAAGTTTGCGTTTGTTAGAAGTGAATTATTGTGATCTTTGCGTTGCTGTTTCATACTTTAATTTACAGCGATCTTAAGGCTGAAAATTCTAGGGCTAAGATTTAGGAAACCTCTAGGCTAAGATTTTGGATTAACAGTCAAAGAACACAGAATTTCCAACAAAAGTCTTACAGGCCAAGGGAGATATGTCTTAGAACTATGCAAGAAGTACAATGCCATTATATGTTTTATCATTATAAATTATGGTATGTTGTACAAGTTTTCAGAGCACGGGTACAGGTGCCTATAAAAGTATAAGGTTTTGCCCAAATTTGCAAGAAACAATAGGTTGCTAGTGGTAATAATATATGATAAACAAATATAAAAAATATATGAAAAAACAATAAATAGGAAACTACGGGGGAGTTGGGTGCTCTCTAATGCTCTTAAAGTTTTTGTGACTATTAATTTGTACTAATATTGATTAAGGTCTAATATTAATTTCCAAATATTATTATTAATAGAAAGTACACTATTGATATTATCACACAGATTTTAGCCAATGACTATAAGTGCCTTTTTTAGATTTTTCCTTATAGTAGTTGTCAATATATTATCTTTCAATAGGGTTTGAACTTTGATCAATTCAACAAGAAAAGGCCTGAGAAGCTACGATGGACACATTGAAAAAGTAAACCCCCTTTGACAATGAATCAAAATGAAAGAATAGATAACAAAGGTATTCGATAGACTTAATACATGCCAACAATTAATATGGACTTCATACACCTGAAAAATAAAACAGCCATTACGCCTGCAAATTAATTCCCTAAGTAGGGTACATCTGGCATAGTTGGCAGTTTTTGGGTCCGACTAGGTTGAAGTGATGTTGTGACCTAGAAGAAAAGTGTGCCAAAACATAGATAATTTGGGCCCTATGCAGTTGGGAACACACCAAACATCATGGGAACGACACACCTCTCACCCAAAAGCTCCCACCAAGGTCCCAAAGCTCCCGAAACTGCTCTGAAAATCCCCAATTGTAAATTTATCATATATTGGCCATGTTTCCCCTGTTTATGTCCTTCATTTTGTGTTTTAAGTTTGGCATCCAGTTTCATGTTCATTGTATGCTTTTTCTTGGAGGTGTTCATTATAGTAACTTTTTATTTGAATGTATTTTTATTTACAATTTGTATGTGGTCACATTATTGTATTGCTTGTATCCATGCAATATCCCATGCAAAAAGCTAGTGAACTTTTTCAAGCTGTTTGTTTGCTTTGAAGTATAGTGTTTTTTGTCATCTGAAGATAATTTATTTTGGCTTACATAACTCAAAGGTTGCCTGTAAATGTAATACCTTGGTAACTGGATTCTGAGCGATGGTTTTCAATTTCAGGGCATCCATCCCAAGTTGTAATGTCAGATAGAGCATATTGCAAAACATGCAGATCACCGATTTGGCTTAATAACAAAGGTGTTAATGTGGATGGCAGTACAATCAAGCATAACCATCAAAACATGCTGAAACCAATGTTACCTGGTCAGGTTAGTAGACACTAGAAGTTAATTTTGTGAAGTGTCAACATTTTATTTCTTTATATGTGTCTAGGCTTTACAGCATGTTAATTTACAGTGATGTAGATCAAATATCTGTGTTCTTCTTTTGTCATTGCGGTCAATGTTAACAGAAGTTTAGTTCACCTGTACTAAGTCAATGTTAGAGTTTGCACTTTAATTCAAATATATTAGATCCTAAGTCACATGACATGAGGACACGGGACACGGAGGACACGAAAATACGAGTATTCGACACGGGACACGACAACCCCGGAAACAGGACACGGAGGACACGTTTCATATATATATATAAAATTTTAAATTTATATATATATATATATCAAAAAGTATTGATCTCTGTTTGTATAAAATGTGAGCTGTAAACCGCCTTGGAAATGCCAGTTTATGCTTGAATGTGTTACAGAACTCAGGGATGGACGTTTTATTGTTTTTCTGAGTGTACATAATTTTGGGCAGCGAGTTTATATGTCTGGGCATTTCCTTCAATGAGAACACATTCATTATAAATTATAATTTATTTGTATGCTGATGGGAATGGCAAACTTTCAGATCTGGAACTTCTCGATATGGCAAACTATGATATCAATATGCTATGCTATGATTTGGAGGGTATCATGTATGATATGAATAATGAACCAAACGGCAAACTATGAACCAAAACCCACTCCATAAATACTCATACATAATTTGAATCTTAAATCTCGCAGAGTTTTGTTGTATGCTTTAGATTTTTGCAGTAATGTATAGAGTCTAGACTTGTTCAGGTTACTACAATGATTCAAACTTTCAAAGTTCCCATGCCTAGCTGTGTTTTCCATGTCTAATGACTCTAATCTGATTTTCCCAGATCCTCAGAGTTTACAACAGTTGTTCTTGCTCTTATAGTAAGTGGGTAGCAAATTTATGTTCAACTGGCTGTATTGAATGTATGGTGGAAAGGCGTTTCTGATTTGCTGAAATGAGTATAATATGCTAAAGTTTCTTATCTTACATGTTAGCTCACGAGTCACATACAATAGATTTCTGATTTTTTGTCTAGTGATTTTACTAATGTATACTCTTCCTCCTGCACGATACCCTTGAAATGTCTATTGATTTTACTAATGTATACCCTTGAAAGTTTGAAACCACAAACCACAACCCTTGAAACCACAGAAAATGTTAAAAAAAAATACACGAAATTCATTTTTTATATGCCTGAAATTCATTTTTTATAGGACACGTGTCCAAAAATCAGGACACGCTCAGGACACGTGTCCGACACGTGCCAGATGGTGTCCTGATTTTTGGACATGGAAATTTTCGTGTCCGACACGTATTAGGGCCGTTTTCGTGTCCGACACGCAAAATACGGGACACGGAGGCATTTAGGACGTGTCTTGTGACTTAGATTAGATCTTTATTCTAATACAATAGGATCACTGAAAGATAGACAAGCACAACACAAGAGAAAGACACAAAGATTTTATCTTGGGAAACCACAAGGGAGAAAACCCAGCAACTTTTTAAGTTTTTATGTATAGATTCGTCACTTAGTACAATGTCAGACCGAAATAGAAAACTGAAAAATAAGATGTCTTCTGCTTTTTTTTTTCTTCACTAGTAAACTTGTCTTTCTTACTTTAGGAGCGAACTTGCTTGCACTTGCTGTGTGTCCAGATGAGGGAGGGCACCTCCCTATTAATATTCTTCAGTTGTGTGACCTTTTGGGCCAGCAGGGCCGACTTCTGGACCTTACTAGGCCAACTTGTCTTGTTGGAGACAAAAAATACACTTTACATTATTCTCTTGGGGACTATTGCCCCGACTTACAATGGAGATTTTACCTCCACTTTTAAATGACCAATTACATTAATGACATCTCTGATCGGAGGGAAAACATCCCCGAAAGGAGGTACACTAAAATTACAATAAAATATAATAATAATAATAATACAATGAATAATATCTTCCGAAGTTACATTTTCAACAACACTCCCTCTTAACAAGGAAGGTATTCTTCCGACCCGGTCATCACCACAACTGGACACAATCTCTGGACATCATCATCGCTGGATCATCTCATTGGATCGTCATCACTGGATCATCATCACCATCACATCTGCAACAACTCTCATCTCATCGACCATTGACTAGTGACATCTCTACGAGCAAGCCATCAAGTAGGTACAACCCATGTCCTCCTTTTACATTGCCCAAGCAATAACCTGCGTCTCCTACTGTCTTCTTGTTGTATCCAGATCATCTCATCAACTCATGTGCCTACATAACGTCCCCAGGACAACCTGTGTCTTCCACACTGTGGAGATCACCCCAAGAGCATACACGACATCATCCATATGGAGAGCTGCCCAGGTGCATATCTCATGTCCACCAAATAGCTTGTGTCTCCCACCTAGTGGGTATAACCCAAGAACATCTGTGTTTACCACCCAGTGGATACAACCCAGATGTATTACATCTCTCTCTCAGTCAACCTACGTTTTCCACCTTGTGGGTACAGCCTAGGAACATCTGCGTCTCCCACCCAGTGGGTACAACCCAGATGTATTATGACTCCCTCAGTCAACCTACGTCTTTGTACATGGAGATACATCCTAGGAGCGCCCTTTTGAACCACCTACGTCTTCATCCATGCAGATAGAGCCCAGGCACATACCAGATGCTCTATGATGACTCTCTCTCGGTCAACATGCGTCTTCGTACATGGAGAAACAACCCAGGAGCGTCCTTTCGGACCACCTACGTCTTCGTCCACGCAGATACAGCTCAGGCGCATCCCAGTTTCTTTATGATGTCTCTCTCTTAGTTATCCTACGTCTTCGTACATGGAGATACAGCCCAAGAGTGTCCTTTTGGACCACTTACGTCTTCGTCCATGCAGATACAACCCAGGTGCATCCCAGATGCTTTATGATCCGTGGACCACCAACATCTTTGTACATGGAGATACAACCCAGGAGCATCCCAGATGCATGACGTCAATGTTAACATAAGTGTAGTCCATGTATACATAAGGTATTGTCTAGGGGCGTTTAACACCTATCCCATGTGCTTGGAGTATATTTTTCCATTGGTATTTTTATTCACAAGTTCTACTCCATGGTTGATTCAACATTTGAGTGAGAGATACCCTAATTTTGTTCTCTACTATTTGATGGAAGTTGTTTCATCCTTCTTATGATGGAAACGACCTTGGCTTTGTGAGGCCTCTTCACTATCCTAATCCATTGGCATTTCTATTGTGTGCTCGTCTTCTTTTATCTACTTCTTTTATATACAAACATAGAAGGTACTAGCAAGTGAAAGAAGGTCATGGTATGCACTTGAAGAATTAGCAGACCACATATCAAAACACAACCCAGTCATGACAGGCCAAGAAGACATAGTCCATCCCTAGCAGAGGCCACGACTCAAATTAGGCAGCCCACAAAGATCATGTCTCAACCCAATCAACCCACAAGATTACGGTTCAGACCCAACAGAGGTGACAACTCAATTAGGGACCACTAAACAGGTCAAGGTTCAACCTTAAATAGGTCACAACCCAGGTTTGCAGGCTGAGTGATTTTCACGGCCTAGCTCTTACAACAGTAAGGTTATGACCCAAGTTTGGGCAACCAACACAACGGTCACGACCCTTTTTAAGACACCCAATAGATCACGAACCAACCTTAACAAGCTGCCAAAGATCACAACTCAGACATGGATCAACAAAAGGGAAACACCACAGCCACGAACCAACCCTAAGGGCATCAACACAGTCACGTCCCAACCCTAAGGGCATCAATACAGTCACGTCCCAGCAGAAGCTTAGTAGCAGCAGATAGGGCAAGAGAGCGGCAACCCTAACAGACTGAGAAAGAGTTGGCAACATCTCAAACAACAGTAAAAACCCTTAGACATCAAGCCAAAGGAGGAGCAGTGAACCCTAGAGCAGACAATTGATAAGATCTCTAACCTTCTCTTGTCAAGACACACACCTAAAATGAAGTTTAGGGATTAACTTATAATCTTGACATGTCTTCTACAAAGGTCTCCTGATTCCCAAGTAGCCCCAACTTTTAGGAGAGATACCAAACATAACATAAAATAATGGTAGGTTGACTTAGGATAGGGTACTAATGGTCAAGTGGCCATACAAACTAATAACAATAAAAACAACAAAGTTAAGTCATCATAGCAAAAGGGTCAAGGTACCACAACCAAGATGGGCATTAGAACTTAGGACCAATAGGGAAACATAAGACCATAAGTCAACAAGAAGGGTTGCATCAAGGTGGGAAGACAACTCTTTCATCCATAAGATCAAGGTGGGGAAACAACTCTTTTACCCACAAGACCAAGGTGTACCATCGAGGTGGGGAAACAAGACCAAGGACTTTGATCTTTCTTTCTCAAGGTATATTGTCCACATGTGTTCTGTTGCCCACCTATTTCGACTAGGTGGCAACCTCATGTACATTGAAGATGTACATAGTTGTACAAATTGTACCTTCGAAAAATCTGAGGATTTTTCACTTCTACAGGGCAATTGCCCCTTTGTAAAATGAAATGTCCGCTTCCCTGCGTGGGAAAATTAGTGTAATTATATGTACTAGTATGGGTCATATGATATGGATGCCACACCATGGAATTGGTTGTTAGGGAAGTCCCCTCATCGAGTGTTTTTTCCCTTTCCAATTGATCTTGTTGTATAAACGATTTTAATTGGTTTGGTTTTTCACTCAAAATCCTCCAAAGTGGTGACGGGCGTTCTAACAGTCAAGTCCATGAGGTGGCTAAGGGTTCAAAATGCTATTCGTGACCATACTAGACATTTGTATAGAGTCTTGCGAAGTTTCGTTATGTTGTTGTATTTTATTAATTTTTTTCCAGTTAATTATCTTCACCCCTTGGTGGTTAATTAACTCAGTTTTGATGTAATAATGTAATGGCTCAAGCATGGCATTTTGTAATAGGGGCTATGAATGCAAAGTAAAATTGCTATGAAACCCCCTAAGCCACTGCTTCGAGTCCCATGTCTTTCTGATAAGGGGTTGAGGAGATAGACCATTTTTGGCTAAACAAGGTCTATTTTTCCTAGGGAATTAATTAATTTCCCTAAGTCAAAAATTTAAATTATTTGATTTTGAAGGAAAAAATCAAATGAGGCCATAGTATTTAAGTTTGGGGGGTGACTAAACATAGTCAATTTTTATTTAAATAAACCTCCCCCATGGTCAAAATAATTTTTGAAGATTTCCCAAGTGGGGTGCTCCTCTTGTCTTAATAAAAGATAAAAATTAAAAATTAAAAATTAAAAAATTAAAGATTAAAAATTAAAAAATTAAAAAAATAAAATATTAAAAAAGATAAAAATAAAAAAATATAAGATAAAAAAATAAAAAGTAAAAGATAAATTAAAAAATAAAAAAGATAAATTAAAAAATATAAGATTAAAACTTGAAAATAAAAGATTAAAAGATTTAAAAATAAAAAGATAAAAGTAAAAAGTAAAAGATAAAAATAAAAGATTAAAAGATTTAAAATAAAAAGATAAAAGTAAAAAGTAAAAGATAAAAAATAAAAGATTAAAAGATTTAAACATAAAAAGATAAAAATAAAAAGTAAAAGATAAAAATAAAAGATTAAAAGATTATATAAAAGATTAAAAAATTAAAGATAAAATTAAAGATAAAATTAAAAATAATAAAATTAAAAATTAAGTTAAAGGAGGCCCCACTTGAGTCATGGAAACCCTAGATCCAAGGGTGTAGATGCATTGAGACATGGATCAAACATCCAAGCCATAGATCGAAAATTAATCTAAGGGTGTAGATTGATTGAGAAGAATGTAAAGTCAAATACCTAGATCTAGTGGTGGAGATTTAACCTAGATCTAGATCTAATTTCAGCCATTGATCTTCAAGGGGTTGGGGTCTTCCTCAACTATATAATGAGGGTCTCACTCCCTCATTTGACAGGATCTCTCATGCTATTGTTATGCTGCCGGAATCTTTCCCCACTCTCTTTCCATGTTTTCTCAAGCATTTGGCCCAAGCCTCTTGCTCTTTTGTATTAAACCTTGCCCTAGTTGGGCCATAATAGAAGAATACTTTGGAGGAAATTTGTGCCGTCACTCTACATCTCATGCATTCTTGTGGTGAGGTAACTTGTATTGTATTTTTTACTTGCATTTGTACTAGCTTAGATAGCTCTCCACAAAGTCTTTTGTGGAGAGACTTGTAGGTAGAAGTATTTCTATCTTCATTTGTGAGTAGATTGATAAGATTCTACAAAGTATTTTGTAGGATTTATTTTTGTAGTCACCTCTTTGCTTACATTTGCAGCTCTCTCAAGTTTATTTACAGGTTTTTCAAGCCAAGAAGGGCTCCTCCAAGTGTTCATTTTTCCAGATTTTCAATTCGGCCATTTTCTGTTTTCCTTCATAAAACTGGGTTTTATTCACTGTATAGTGAATATAACCCTTGTTTTAGGGCCCCCATCCATATTATATTAGTATAGACTTTTAATTCTGTTGTTTATATGTGATTTTAGCCCTCTAAACATTCATTTTCAGCACTAAAATTTCTGTTTTCCATTTCTTAAAAAGTTCAGATTTTCCTGCAAAATTTCTGGGTTTTATACTAAATTTTTCTAACTTTCTGTTCAGTTTTCTGCAGTAATTTCCAGCAAGGAAGTTGCTGATTTTTTGCAGGTTTTATGCACAGAAAGAGGGGGTTATGCTGCCATAAATTTGCCAGAAAAAACCCAGCTAAAGTTTGGTCCAAAAGAGGCCTTAAACTACACTTCTTCTCTCTTTCCTATTACATTGTAAACCCCAAAGGAGAAGTTCTCTTTGGGGGTATTCTCTGCTGTAAATTTGTATATGTGTAGTGTAGAGATAGTTGCTTAGATTTATTTTATTGCAAGTCATTTTCCTGTTTACCCACCTATCTCTGTTACAAACCACCATCTCTGTGACAGAGATTGTTGTGAGGTTAGCTTAAGCATTCGGTTTTATTTTTCTATTCACCCACCTATCTTTGTGACAGACTACCATCTCTGTCACAAAGATTGCTGTGAGGTTAGTATAATCAGTTTCCTTTCTACCCACCTATCTCTGTGATAGACCACCATCTCTGTCACAGAGATTGTTGTGCGGTTAAGCATTACTCTAGCTAGTTATAGTTTCTTTCAAGTTCAGTATTTTTTACTTTTCTGTTAAAAGAAGCAATCATACAACTCACCCATCCTGTGTATCCTCTATCCACTTGTCATCTCCCTTTAGGGACTTCAAGTTGGATATGAAAAGCAGGAGAAGTGGGGGCTTAGGTAATTAAAGCAACATTTTTATTTTCCTGCTACAATCTTCACATTTAAATTTTCAGTCCAAGATCGAATACCAGCACGTCCCATAAGGGATCTCACTTGGTGATCTTGTTGATAACTTAAAATTCACATTGCATCTTAATCACCCACTTAAAATTAACCCCTAAAATTTACCAACAAAAGCTTCTCTATTTCCTGCTCCTCTACTCTGTTATCACCCTTCAGGGTACTCGCGAGATACGACAGGGGATAGAGGAGTCTTAGTTTAATAGGCATCCATCTAGCCATTTTTCCTGTCAACTAAAAACAGTGACCTTGGAGGCGACTTGGGGTAGTAGACCGTGGGGAGTCTCTAGGAGCTTTGACGTCCTCCTTGTTGAGCACCAGGCCATTGGGGTTTGACCTGTGAGCTACGGGTGGGCTTTGCTCCCACTTTGTTGAGCGCAACAGCACTCCCTCTTTGACTTGACAAGTACTAGATTGGGGTAGTCACACCACCAATTCTAAAACTTAACTTCAAGAAGAAAAACTTTAATAAAATTTGCTCAAATAAACCAAGAGACATTGCAAAACTGGTTCTACAACACTTTTTTCATTTCAGCACTCCAGCATTGCACTACAACTCTTTAGTTTCAGTTTCACTTCACTTTTCAAGTTCATTTACTTTCAGTTCTGCAATTGTTCATGTGGTGAATGCTTAACATTTGTTTAAACTGTTTCAAGTAAATCAAACTTAAAGTCTTTCTTTCTTTTATTTCCTGTTGGTTCAATAAGTTTCACATTAAAGCATTTTCTTCTGCTATCTTTTGTTTATACTGATAAGTTTAGATCAGCTGTACATTACTTAATAATCTTGTTTCATTACTGTTATAATTGTACCATTTGTCTGTTTATTCATCTCATTGTTAGACAACCTAAACTGTGGCTTAATTAACTTACATTCCAGTTTCAGTTGTAAATCTGTAAAGTTATAATTTTAGACTCCATTTGTAATAGGCACTGGTCTTTATTTATCTCAAGGTCTGCTTGTCATTAAAGGAAATCTGTGCATTTGCATGCTGCTTGTCATTCCTTAGATATTACAAAGCCTTAGCCTCACAAATCTTAATAAAAGATCCCTTTAGTTAATCTGTAATTAACTAATAAAACTGGAACTTAGTCTTTCTGTAGGGACTACCCCCCTTGGCTCTGTTGGGATCTTGCCTAAACGGAGGAGTTGTGGATTGTGGTGACAGTGGTCCCCAGCTCTCACTTGCCCCCAAGGACACACATAGCAGGTTGTGACTTTCCTGTGTCTTAAAGTGTGAATTAGGCGGCAACATGTTCCATACAATAACTATGAGTTTTATCATCACCGTATAAGGAAGGTCCAAACTGGATGATGTGGTCCTCTGGTCCTCCACACTGCTCCTAGTGGTCAAGTGCTAGTGACATCATCTAGGGGTGGCTAGTCCCCTGAGAAACAATCTAGCAATAACCATTTAGGAAGAGAGGACATCACACATCATCATCTTGGTTGACTGACCAAGTATGTACCTGCAGGCGCTGCTTGGTCTCGGACTAAGAATTTGCTTGGTCCCAGACTAGGATACCCTAGAGGCATATAGGGGCCCTAGCCACATGCTAGGGACTTTACCAAGAACCCCAGGAGACTGTTGGGGGCCCTAGGGTAACTTCTAGGGACTTTGCCTGGTTCGCTGACCAGGACCCCTAGTTAACTGACTAGGGTACCATCCTCCTTGAGAATAGGTCTTGCAGCTGCACTATCTTTAACACATTCGATATCAATTTAGCAATCAAGAGAAGTCATTCACCATTAAGTAAGCATTAGCCATATAACATAGATAATTCAATGGAAATGTAATAATGAAGTGTATGAGCAACCAATCAATTAATGATAAAAGAGGACTGTTGTAATCGATAGCCGAATTAATATGATAGTCCTGACACTTGGGAGCAGCAATAGGTTAGACCTTGAAAAGAGGTGTGATAAATGTGGTTGAAGTATTTAATATAAACAATAACACTTTAATTCTTAACCAGTTTTCCTTAGGAGTATATGACAGTATAACAATCCTCATTATGACAGTCTAAGAGGAGCAATTATGAAAGGTGTATTAGATTAGTTTTATGCAATTGAACACACCACACTAACTCCCACTTCTTTACCCCAATACTAGCAATGTATGTATGGAATAAGCACAAGTTTCAAGACTGTACGCAATGATATTACAGTATAACAACATGTTAGTCCTTCTAGCACAAAAAGAAATGGTATGATATATAACCTATACAATTCAAGGTAATCACACTAGTTCAAACCTTTATCAGCAATCTCAGCGATCATATGACAGTCATGAAATGTATGTCTCAGATTAGCATATCAACAGTAATAAATATGATTTTCAGACCTTTAAATAGTACTCAAATTGTAATGAATGACTAATTTGTTTGTTAACTTTATGTTGTCCTTTGGGCTGTCAAAGAGGTTGTTTCAGCCCTAAATTCGATAGTCAATGGAGGGCGAGCCAAGGAAGGGGACTTGGTGGACAAGGTCGATCCTTAGAAGAGGATCATGGGAGCTAGGGCAAGGATTTTGGAGAAGAAGAAAGAGAAGAGAGGAAGAAATGAAGAAGAGGAGAAAGGAAAAAGGGAGAAGGATGAAGAAGAAGAGGGATGGATAGGAGGGGAGGATAAGAGAAGAAGACGGCGAGAAGAAAAGGGGAGAAGGGGTTTAGGACTGCCTTAGGGCTGTCTTTTGGGTTATTTTTAGGAATTTTTGATATTTTTTAAGTTTTTAGGGCTTCCTAAAATTTTTCCCTATGGTTTCTAGAGACAGACAAACAAGGCAGGATGAATTTGTAGGAGGAAGGGCCGAAACTTTAGGGAGGCCCAAAATTTGAAAAAAACATATTTTATTTGTTATTTTTTAGGGTTTCAGTCATAAAATTGTAGACCTAATTCTACCATGAAAATGCAAATTTACACATGCATATGTAGGGAAATCTGGTAAAAGAGTGACAACTTAGGTTTTTTGTGGATATTACCCTTAAACCTTAGACTAGAGGAAGGCGACCAACCTTCCACTTGGAGTTCTTTCTCCTTGTCAACTAGATTATGGCTTCTTGAAACAACTTCTAAAGTTCGTTACAAGAGCCTAAACTAAGGCAAAGTTGGAGATCTAAGGATAAACTTCGTAAAAAACCTCCTCTTGGGAGCGTAAGTACTATGCTAAGGGGATAAAAAGTAGATAAAAGGCCCTATTCAAAGAGAATGCAACCCTAGGGCTATTATTCAATCATTCAAGAAGCAAGATTTACCTAGCATTCATCAAACAAGACTAAAAATGGAGTAGAATTACTTGAGCATCCACAAAGCATTAGCAAACCAAAGAGAGCATCCAACTTCATCCACAAGAGTAAGAGAAAAACCCTCAAGAGGTGTGCATCACTCCAAGAGAATATCTTGGGAAAAAAAGTAACATAATGAAGTTTTGCCCCATAAGTTGTGATTTGAAAATGAAGCAAGGAGATCTATTTACGTGTTCTCACACTCACTTTTTACAAAATAACGAGGGCGACATGCCTTTAAAATGTCAATTTGAAATTATAACATGTCAACTTAAAATTATAACATAAATAATATAAAATATTCAAAGTTGTGGGTAACTTGGGGCATTTTCTCCATAGTTTACCCAAAAATGACTAAAATAGTAAAAAATGAGCAAATTACTCTGAACTGAAGGTTGGAGTAAGCAAAGAGGGGGGCGTCATGCCCAATCTAACCCCAATAGCGTTGATAATCCCTCAACTCCCCCCTGAAAACAACCAGTATGACCTAGTGAGGATGATGATGTCATCTCTGGAAGAGGCCCAAGGAGAGAGGGCGCTAGGCTGTAGAGGGACTAGGAAGGTGCCTAAGGTGACCTGGAAGAGAGGCTAGAGCCTCATTACTGGAAGAAATGTCACCATAATAGAAATAAGTGGGAGGGGTCATGTGACCCAGTGACCCACCCCTAGGTGCCTCGGACACCAACCCCAAGGTTAAAAACCCTAACAAAGGGCAGTCAGAATGCCACTAAGCCATAATAGTCCTAAAGGAAGGACCAAAGGGTTTGGCCATGACCACCACTTAGAAAATGTTAGATAACACCCGTCATGGTCCTGAAAAAAATGACCCTCTCTCCTTGGGCACATATCTGAAGGTGTGCTGGTACTGGTACAATGTAACAGAATGAAAGAGAATGTGCCTTCTTTTATAGGAAAGATAGTGTGAGGAATATTTCAACTGGAACACTTCATATATATATATATATATATATATAACATGGAGTATATGTACATATCAACAATTTACCTCAAGTTGGTACAAGTCAAACTCTTCAAACTCTAGCTAGATAGGGAGACCATAAGACAACCCTAGTCACCAACTCCTCGTAGGTAGGAATCACTCTCAACTAAAGTTGGTCGCTTCAACACTCATAGCACAGAAGTGTACCTCCAAGTACATCATATCACCTAACAAAAATTTGCCCAATCAAGGTATCTCACCAAGCTCAATTAAGTATGAATTCACATCAAGATCCAAGGCCTGCAAGTAAAGCATCTCACCATTCTCAAGGTCTCGATACTGGTGCTCATCTTCCTTAGGGTTTAAAAATCCTAGCCATCTTGCATCACACAAGCACATGGCTTACAAGACAACTCTAGTGTGAGTCTCCAAGTCTACATCTCCACCCTAGGGTTTGAGTCCTCAAAACCTAGGTCTTCAACTTTTGCATCAACACAAGCACCAAGTCCTCCATGGAACATCAAGAGTACAATAAACAAGTCTTCTTCCAAGCAAGATTAAGACTCATCAAGCTAGGCTCTCCGTGATCTTGCTTTAGCCTTTGTGCATCACACAAGAACAACGTTGCAATATCACCCAAGGTGTTAGCTCTTTTCTTCACATATTCTCAATTTATCTTTTGTATATTATATTGTAATCTCAAATTATGTTCCATTTGGGGCATTACAAGTTGTGTTAGAGCAGAAAATCATTTGATTGACAACTTTAAAGAGTACCCTTCAGTGTTAGAGCTATAATTATTTTTTGGGATTATTCAATTTGAGTGTTGCTTGATTTTTGCGAAAGAAGGCATTTGTTAGTGGCTATGGTCAAATCTTCAGCAAAATAGGCATCATATTCTATCCTTCTAGAAGATATGGTTTGTGCAAGTTAGGGTTCATATCTGTTGCCGCTCCTGACCGACGTGCATGTGTCAAAGCCCAAAATTAAGCACACTGGCCTGATGGCAACTGCGAAAAGAGCAGCCACTGTAAGCACACTCCTCTCTTCCTCGCTTCAGGTTGGCTCTTCTCTAACTCAAGGGGGGTGTCCTTGGTGTTAAGATCGCTAAGGCAAGAAACAATTGCGGACAAGGTGATTGGAAGAGGCTGCCTTAGCGAAATGGTTGTAGCATAAGAGTATTTGATGTTGATGAAATTGTCATTGATGCCAACATGGACTTGCAGTGGCCCCACAAGATGTCATTGATGCCACCAAGTCCCACCTGCAGTGCCTTGATCCCTTACAGAGTCAGTTTGCGCCTTGAAGCACCTTGTACCCAGTTCACAAGGTTCCTGTACCCACAAGCTTGAATCTTGAAGCCACCACCTTGCTGAAGATGTTGAAGACCCTGCTGATGACGCTGAAGACCCTGGAGATGGTCCTGAAGCCTTGATGGATGTTGAAGAAGCCCATGAAGCGCCCTCACTTGGTGATTTGATGGTCCCTGCATTCTTGAAGGTTCATGGGGTCTCAGAACCCTTGGAGATGGTTCTAGGGCATGAGTAAGTCTTTGCACCCACTTATATGGTGGCATGATGGCACTTTGATGAAGTCTTTGATGTATTGGTTGGTCCTAGTGCTTGCACTCGATCCCCTTGTGTCATTCGTTGAAAAGGTCATGGAACCCTTGCATGTATTATGATGGTGATGACCTTATATGGTCTCTGGCATGTGATGGATGCCCTTGGCTTGAAGTGGAAGCCCTTGTATTGATAGAATCAATGGATTGTTGGAAAGAGCCCTTGAAGATGCCTTGATGAAGCATTGAACAGCCCTTGAAGTGGCTTAAAGAAACCTTGAAAATGCTTTGAAGAAGTTGACTCCAAAGTATTAATGTTTAATTTAAAATTCTTTAAATTACTAAGTCGGCTCCAAATGCAAAATAAAATATTTTTTATAGTATGTCGGCCCCATTAAAAATAAAAATTAAATACAAGTCGGCTCAGTAAAATATCGTGGAAATTTAGTATAAATACCTATCATGTCCTCACTTTTGTGTGGTGCAATTTCGGATGGATAAGTAGCTCTGAATTTCGAAGGTCTCTGAGGCAGCTTTTGGAGAAGGAGCAACAGTCAATGGTCTATAACAGACCCGAATTTTACAACATCTTTTTTTTAATTTTTATTCTTGGTGGAATTTCGGGGTCTGAGGTCAAACCAATGAAGAAAATTTGGGTGAGGAACAGACCCGAAATTAGCAGCAGTAGGAGCAGCCAATGAAGTTTTGCAGCAGTTTGTTTTGCTCTTGTAGCCCTAATTCTGGAAACGATAGTTATAGCTGAGGAATCTTTTTGGGGTTTGTTTGTACCAAAATTTGAGCAGAGATATGAGGATAAACTCTTTCTCTCACTCTAACAGAAGTCCAAATTTCTGAGGAATACATAGTCCATGCGAGGGTGTGGAATAAACAGTCCACAGTTCAAGATTGCTGCAATTTCCACAGTCCAAGTTTTTTTTTGTAAAGAGAGGTTTTACCAACACATGAACAACCCTCTAAACATTTGCACAGTCCAAGGACGAGCCCGATTTTACACAGTCCCGAATGCATGAAGGTGTTGATAGAAGTGACAACCAAATGATGAAGCAGTCACAGATGAAGAGAGAATGAGCTCGGTGGACTGAGGCAGCTACAGTTAAAGGACAGACAAGCAATGTTTTTCGAGTCTGCTATGGTGAAGAAAATTCGGAGAGGAAGCAGCCACAGTGATTGGGTGATCTCCATCTCTGATTTCAAACAGCGTGAAGGAAGGAGCAGCAGACAATTTAAAGTCTGTTTTTGTATTTAATTTTTATTTTTAATGGGGCCGACATACTATAAAAAATATTTTATTTTGCATTTGGAGCCGACTTAGTAATTTAAAGAATTTTAAATTAAACATTAATACTTTGGAGCCGACTTCTTCAAAGCATTTTCAAGGTTTCTTTAAGCCACTTCAAGGGCGGTTCAATGCTTCATCAAGGCATCTTCAAGGGCTCTTTCCAACAATCCATTGATTCTATCAATGCAAGGGCTTCCACTTCAAGCCAAGGGCATCCATCACATGCCAGAGACCATATAAGGTCATCACCATCATAATACATGCAAGGGTTCCATGGCCTTTTCAACGAATGACACAAGGGGATCGAGTGCAAGCACTAGGACCAACCAATACATCAAAGACTTCATCAAAGTGCCATCATGCCACCATATAAGTGGGTGCAAAGACTTCCTCATGCCTTAGAACCATCTCCAAGGGTTCTGAGACCCCATGAACCTTCAAGAATGCAGGGACCATCAAATCACCAAGTGAGGGCGCTTCATGGGCTTCTTCAACATCCATCAAGGCTTCAGGACCATCTCCAGGGTCTTCAGCATCATCAGCAGGGTCTTCAACATCTTCAGCAAGGTGGTGGCTTCAAGATTCAGGCTTGTGGGTCAAATCTTCAGCAAAATAGGCATCATATTCTATCCTTCTAGAAGATATGGTTTGTGCAAGTTAGGGTTCATATCTGTTGCCGCTCCTGACCGGCGTGCATGTGTCAAAGCCCAAAATTAAGCACACCGGCCTGATGGCAACTGGGAAAAGAGCAGCCACTGTAACCACTCTCCTCTCTTCCTCGCTTCAGGTTGGCTCTTCTCCAACTCAAGGGGGGTGTCCCTGGTGTTAAGATCGCTAAGGCAAGAAACAATTGCGGACAAGGTGATTGGAAGAGGCTGCCTTAGCGAAATGATTGTAGCATAAGAGTATTTGAATGGTTGAGGGAAGGAGGGAAGGATCAAACCCCACTAATGGACCAGTGCCGGTATACCTAAAGGGAGAAATGGAGTCAAGGAAAAACCCATGAGGGCTTCGTGTCGAAGGGGGAGCTACTAGATCTTCTTCTTCCTAAACATAGAAGATGCGCTATGCAAACAAAGGAGATGCGACACAATCAAACTTGATAAAATGTAAGCATCAGACCCATGCATGCACACTCACAAAGGGGAAAGGCTAGCAACTGCTAGGATTTCCACCTTCCAATAGGATGGTAGCATCTATTTATGGTCCCTGATGCAAACATAGAAATGAAACACCTCTAGCAACTAACGCTCAATAACACAGGTTAATGCCACATACCATAGAGGGTGCTCGACTGAACAATCATAAAAACCCAAGAAGATATTTTTCTATTAAGCCTGGGAAAAATCCTCCCAGTTTTTTCCATCCTTACAAAGAAAGAGGTTATCCTCTTTTATAGGCCAAAAAAGGCTCTCAAAAAAGCATAAAAAAGGAAAAGAAAAAATAATAAAATAATGAGAAAAAGTGGGAACCTAGATCCACTTTTTTCTCAATTAGTTTCTAAAATGACTAAAGTTAACTCTTCCTTCACCCAAAGCTGCTCAAAAAGAAAGTCGACCCATCTAAATATTCCATCAGCTACCAACGCATGAGTCAACAGGTGGCTGTTTTTAGCCAAGGAAAAAGATACTCTCAAAAACCACTGTAGAGGCGCTCCAACAACACATCAGATTTGAAGAGTGGTTAAACCTAGAGGGCGGGGATGGCGTCCTCATGGGTGAGTATGTGATAAGGCTTCTTTTGTATGCAGATGGCCTTATTTTGATTACTAAGTCTACTCTTGGCTTGCAAGAGCACTTGATTTCCCTTGAGCACTTTTGTAGAACAGTTGGGATGCAAGTAAATACTAGCAAGACGAAAGTGGTAGTTTTCTCTAGCAAACAAAAACATAAACAACATAAGTTCTACTTTGAAGACAATACCCTTGAAGTAGTGGAAGATTACAAGTACCTCGGAATCGACTTCAACAAAAGTTTGAGTTGGGAAGGCTGTAGGAAAAAAAGAACTCTAGGAGGTTGGAAAGCATTTTATGCTTTCCAAAATAGGTGTAGAGAGGCAGAGTTATGGGACTGGGAAACTATGCAAACCCTTTTTTGGCTCTTAGTGATCTCGATTGTTCTCTACGGTTGTGAAGTTTGGGCCAGCAGTAGTTCTGACTTACAGTGGAAGCAAATAGAAAAGATTCAAAAAGACATGATCACAAGCAAGTTCAAAATTAAGAGTTCGGTGCCATACGAAATCATGCTAAGTGAAATGGGGGTGGCTTCTATTGAAGCAATCGCTATGGTGAGACTCATAAGATATCTAAAAAGAGTTGAGCAAATGGAAGAAGGTAGATGGCATAAGGTTGTCTTCAATGACATATTGTACAAAAGAAAGAAGACTTGGATGAGGCAAAATATTAAATGGCTTAGCAAGTGGGATATGTGCTTGAGCGCGTGTCCTACGAATAGTAAAGAAATAAAAGCTTTTGTTATCAATAAGTTTCACAAGCGAACTTGGGATAAAGAGCTAGGGAGAAAGAGAAAGTATTATATTGAAGAGTTTAACCCTACTTACAATCAACATCAAAAGGCGTACATAGGGGCCAATATACCTTGGAAAGCCAAAATTCTCATTGCTCAATTAAGAACTAATTCTCATCAACTCCGTTGTGAGACCGGGCACTGGAAAAGGCCAAAAGAAGCTTGGGCAGAAAGAGTGTGTATTTTTTGCATCGTTGGTAAGGTGGAGACAAAAAAACACTTCATTTTAGAGTGTGAAGCCTTTAAGGACAATAGGGACAGGTACGCAAATGTCTTGGCGGATAAATCTTGGGATGATTTATTTAACGAGGGGATTGTGGAAAAATTGGGGGTGCTTATCATCAAGTTGAATAGACAAAGGATTGAATTGCAGAAAACAACGTGCAAGTTGGTCTGTCCCATAGGCTATTCTTAGCCTCACGGATGTTAAAATATTTCTTTCCTTCCTTCCTTCAGCTACAAGAAAAGGCGTTGCCAAGAAAATCTTCACCAAGTCACGAAGAAATATCTGAACGACTAACTGATCGTGAGATTGGTCCTTGCCTGGGATCAGTGCAAAAAACTTCTATAATTCGTGGAAACTTCCCACAATTGCGGTGTTTACAGAGCAATCAGTCTGTTTCTTTTGAATGGAACTCCACTCCCAGTAATTGGCTCCAAGCGTGAGAAGATAACTCCAAGCACACCAGTGCCATCATACACGGGCGCAAACAGAGAATAGACCTTGCTCAAAATAATACACAGGTAATGAAAATATGCTCCTCGAGGGTTGCCCAACAGAAATTGGCGTGGAGTCTCTAGCGCGATGTAGAAAACTCCGAACTCCATCGGTGACAAAAGGCAAGCTTTAACTGGCGAAGGCATGAGATAGTGATTGAATTAGGCTTCAAAGAAAAGAGACAGTCCACGCAAGAAAAAACTCTGTCAGTTTGGCTGCCGCATATTTACAACTGACCGCCACTTTGAGTAAACAGGCCCGCTATGTCACTTCATTTATTGGATTCTAAGCTTTAGACTTTAGCAACTGATCTCAAGCTCGGATGCCATGTATTATCAACTGGCAGTTATTGGATGACAATTTGCGCATGGCGAAACCAGAAAAGAGACAGATTTCTAATCCTCAACCAATTTTGTTGCTTTCTCGGCGTCAATCAGCTTATTTCATGGGCCAAGCTGAAATTCTAATGCCAAACATCTTGACTCACGATGTGTAATGTCCTCTTTTGCTTAGGCATTGAGGACCAACCCGCTAACCTATGTGATTCCTGTGGGTTCAAGCGGGTACTGACAATCAGGGAATCAGCTGAAGACTGATGCCATCTACAGAAGATCTAGGGCATCAATATTATATCACCATTGGGTCAAGAGGGCCACCAGAGCCAAAGGCCACCTGCATGCATGACATTTGAGCATTATTTAATGATGCATGCACCCGATTAAGTCTCCATGCGCACGCATGCAAGTCAACTGCAAATTAGAAGTTAAACTGACCTAATTAGGTCAAAAGTTAAGGTTTTCGCAGTTGAAAGTTATAAAAGAAAGATAAAGTGAATGGAGAAGATACTTATGTGATAATTGATTTGTGGAGTCGAATTGGAGAGCTCGACGAGCTAAGTTGGGGTTGAGCGCATGCTCAGCTAACTGGTGTATTTCAGTAGTGAAATCTATCTGCCCTAGTTCATCATCAGGTTGGATCATACAGGTTCAGCACTAGTTCATCATCAGGTTATATTCAACAATTATTCCGGTAGGTTGATTATTCATCCAGCCAGAGGGTTTCACCGTCACACCATGTCACCGTGATCAGAGATAAAGCAAGCACATCATCCGGGCTCCCAGCAGCAGCTTATTTATTTGATCTATATACTGGTATGTACATGCATCGATTTCTCCTATTTTATAGCATCTTCGTATTTTTCTAGGGCACATATTTGCATGCAACTGCATGCATGCAAAGTTCGGGGTTTGCTTTCCTATTTGATTCTACAGTATACCCATAAACAGGAAAATATCAGTTTGGAATATTACACGATGCACCCGTCTCTAGTGACACCGGCTTCGGATCTGAAATGATTTTTTAATGCTATGTCTTGCCAAAACATTCACGCCCACCTATCATCAACGCATTTAGCTTCGCGGCTTTGAGACATACGCAGAAAAGACGAAAGAGACGGCATGCTCAGTCTTCTTGGCATTCAAAGTTTGTTCTTTGACATTCACGAGCCAAGGCAGACCATAACGCTTTAAGCTTTTCTTTCTCTGATTTCCGCCATGGCATATATCCTCCATGCAGATCTGTAGATGGTTGATCACAACGATGAATGCATCCTTTGATCGCTGCTACACTTCTCAGTCAAGTGAGAAAAATTAGGGCAGGGGCTGTGAAAGATAACCTGTCTTATTTTTTTCATCGCAGTTGCGATCAACCTTGTCTGGATATTTGGCTCTGACCGCACGAGAACCTATCACAGGCTGCCACCTGTTGTCAAAAGAAGTGGTAGCTTCTCCTCTGATTTGAAGTTGTTTGGCACCTTTATCCTGGTAGCCCTCTGCAAGATCCTCTTCCAATGCTTTACCTGCAACCCTTTTTAAATAGACAGGATATCCAACACTTGTTCCCAGAACTGTGTCTGAATATATTCCTTCTGGATGTGGAATGCTGATTTAGAAAGAAAAAACATCAAACTCCTGCATGCACTATTTGGATCACAGCAATAAAGATTCCTCTTCAATCTAATGCTGGTTATACTTCACAGAAAAAAGGACATCCTGCAGCATGCTTGTGACTGTATGTGACCTCAGACACACTCTGAGAAACACGTTACCAATTAGGTGGTAACAATATCCAATCCTTAGATCCTAGTAAAATTAGTAGGGTGTACTAAATCGGACATATGTGAAGATTCTGGAGTCCAAATTTAGTGAGACCTGATTCATCTGGAAGAAGTCATCCAAGGGTGTTAGGACTCAAACTTTCACATCCGCTTGGTCTCCTCTCTTGTTCTTGGCTGCTAGCTTCAATGGACCTTGACATCTTTGCAAAGGCTTTGAAAGTATTGCACCATCTCTCGTACTCATAGTTTTTTAGCTTTTAGCCAGATATGTTGCATGATGCATCTAATCGCTAGGCAACTCTTAGACCTTAGACATTATTATCTTTTTTTTATAGGATTGTTCTAGGAGATGCCATGGCACCCCTGTTTTGTATATTATTGACACCAAATGTAATTATTTAGTCCCTTTGACCTACTTATGTGCTCTCTTGTTTTTGGCAGCTGGCTTCAATGGACCTTGACATCTTTGCAAAGGCTTTGAAAGTATTGCACCATCTCTCGTACTCTCTTATAGTTTTTTAGCTTTTAGCTAGATATGTTGCATGATGCATCTAATCGCTAGGCAACTCTTAGACCTTAGACATTATTATCTTTTTTTTATAGGATTGTTCTAGGAGATGCCATGGCACCCCTGTTTTGTATATTATTGACACCAAATGTAATTATTTAGTCCCTTTGACCTACTTATGTGCTCTTTTGTTGGACATTAATAAAATCAACTTATCTTATTATTTATAATTTTATATCCTTCGGTGCAAAAATCAATTAGCTACAATTTGCACAAGTTTGCTGTCCAATATGACGCCAAAAATCGAATGGTCTAGTGAATTGGACATATGTTCATCTTGACAGATTTAAATCATGTCAGACATATTGCATTTGAAAGAGGATAGATCAGATTGCTATAGGTCGAATTTTGTCGAAATTAGGGCAAAAACCATGGAGATATATCATGTACAAGGTCTTATTGCAGATCCTTATTTATAACAATAATGATGGGAAAACCCTAATGAAACCAAGCACTGATGGGATTTATTTTCATTGGAATTTCTGAACAGTAATATAGCCAAGCATGGATTTTTGGTCAAAGACCTATGGATCAGAGAAACTTAAACAAATTTGGTAAATGTGTGGCTAATAACCAGACTAGACAGGGTCTGAAACAATGTGTTTGATGGCCGGAATCTGACAGTGGCTTTTATACGAAATGAAATGAACAAAGTTCATTTGCAGAATACGAACAAAGTTCATGTACTGAATATTCAATGTAAAAAGGACAATAGGTCAAAATACATAAAGGACAAATAAATATAATCGATTGAATAAATATGATAGAATGATGTTGTACTTGTAGCATTGACTAGTCACAATGGTTGAAAGGTCATGTCCCTTGTGAGGTCATGTATTTTAGTTAGAATGTGTCCTTTCATTAGTTATTTTAATTTTTATTATAATTATTATATGTATTTTTATATATTTTTATGTTCATTACAGGCAAGCTAGGGCACAGCACTGTGAAAAAGAGATAAATAATCACCAGTTCATGGGCGCTTTCTCATGTAGCATCTTGCCACAACTCAAAATATGCTACTAAAAATAAACCAACATAGGGAAACTGCATTACTCACAGCTGTAACAGATCTTGAAGTTGTGATAGAGCTGTAAGAGCTGCACAAGCATGCTAAACACCTGCAGAACTAAGAAGGAGGAGGTCATGGTTCACATATGGCATTCCACCGAAAAACATCACATGACAGTTGTATTCCTTGTGTAATGCTGCTCTGATACCATGTTGGAATTTTACATGTATAAGCATATCACATGGACACTTCTCAGACTTGGTTGATAAATCCATTCCAAGAACACGACAAAAAGTAGAGATCAGCATCACAAAAGATCTTATTAGGGAGGGAGGAATGGCAGTCATCTATTAAGTTGGAGGGCTCTAAGCTGATTACATGGAGTCTTAAATCAGTTGAAGAGCATTGAGTTGGCCCCAATCCAATTTGACTTGATGTTGATATCCTGCATATCAAAGCTATTGTGAAGGAAAGAAGTGCCGATGAGCAAAGCATTGGAAGAGGTAGAGGGGCGTGGGGAGCTCACACACCCTAAGATTAAGCTCCATGGCTCGCCTAAGGCATTCTCTCAAGGTTTTGGCCTTAACCACCTCTTCAACTTTGGCAAGTAGAGTGGTGATTGCTTTCTTCCAAACGACCTACACTTGAGAATTTGTCTCCTATTTGAGTTGTACCTGTTGGGTTCTCATGTCCTCTGGTATGTTTTTAGAGTCAATGATTTCAAATTTTAGTGTCCCTGAGCTGGTTTTGGAGATGTATTTTCTTAGTTTTATCTTGGTGACCAATTGTTTCAAGCTATGGTTTTTGATGTGTACCTCCACCACTCTGTGATATGGGTAAAGCTGGTTTGAAATCTCTACTGTTGTCATATTCGAGTCTCTCAAGAGTCGAATCTTGCCAGTGTGCATGTTCTGTGGGATTCCTAGATGGAGAAGTTTGTTGGCGAGGTTAAATCCTCCATATGTGCAGTTGTTGCAATATAACTCTGGTGTTGTTTGTTGTTTGTCATCTCCCGCATAACCATCTGTGTTGGTGAGAAGCTGGAGTGAAACAGGTTGTTGGGGGTTGTAGGAGAGGTGGAGGGGGAGACAGATCCATCAGTTAGTAGCTTCTCCACCATGTCTGTTTGCAACAACACACAATGAACCAACCCTTCACTTCCTGCTAGAATCAACTCCTGCTTAAATTGTGGACCTGGGTGCTAAATGAACCTCTGTTCATAGCTCTATAGCTGCATGGAGGTGCTTCCTGTTCATCAGGTGCAGAGAGAAGGGAGGGGAAGATCAGGGTTGAGGTTGACTGTGCACACTTTAAGGAGTCTGGGTTGGCTTGCGGAGAAGAAGAGGGTCAGGTTTTGCTTGCAGAGATACGGGTCTGGGGTATGCTCAGAAAGAGGGGAGTCAGGGTCTGTTCACAAATGACAAGAAGGTTTGGTTCTGCTTGTAGGAGAGGATTAGGGTCTGCTTGGGGAGAAAGGAGGTCAGGTCTGCTTGCGGAGAGGGGAGTCAAGGTCTACTTACACTTTCTGCTATCAGTTGCATGTGTACAAGTTGCATCTGGTTCATTAGATGATTCTCTTTTCTGTTTAAATTACTCTCCCCTTGAATTTGTGTTACAGTAGCCTTGATCTTATGTTTTCGATACTTAGAACATGCTATCCTAGTCTTCTGTTGTGCCGTGAAGAACTACTTTGGATTGTCCTGCTTATCACTTTTATCTTTGTTAGTGCATCGTTAATTCATGGCCAAAATCTCTTTGTACTGGAAAAACAATCACAAGTATTTTGGAATTTATATTTTATGATAATTTAGGCCCAGGGCCTGTTGGTGTTGTAGCTGTGAGGCATCCTCACACCAAGTTGGCCCCAGAAAAAACAATAAAATAATTATTAATAATTATTATGCCAATAAAGAGAAGTCGGCCCCACTGCAAAAGTGAAAAGTCAAACATGAAAAAGTATAAATAAAGGGCGCCTCCCTCATTCTCACCTCAAGCAATTCGCTCACCTCATCTACAAGTGTGCAAGACAGAGAAGAAGACTGTTTTCTGGGTTTGCTATCTTTGGAGGAGTTTACTCTTTTGTTCTTGGCTTTATCTTGGCTTTATCTTCATCTGATCTATGTGATCATTCTTGTATCTGGTTATATGCTCGTGTACTTTGCATCTTGAACATGAACAGATTGCTGGGTTTTCTCCCTTGTGGTTTCTCAGGATAAATCTGAGTCTTTTTGTTTCTGTGCTTTGGTTATTCTTTCAGTGATCCTTATTTATATTCCGCTGCAAATAAGATTGAAATTATACTGCTGTCTTAAAAATCTAGTAGGGCCAAAGTTAGTTACAATATCCTGTGGATGTTATTATTAAATTTATCTGCTATAACAATATTGATAACTTGACTGAAATGTAATTTTTCTGAAAACACTGCTGATATGTCATTGTGATTTCAGGTTTTACACTTTCTTCTAGGAGATTCCATGGCATCAAGCTCTTCTTCAAGCAGTGACAGTGATTCTGATTCTGAAGGAGTGCTGATTGTAGAGCATAGGTTCTCTAAGTTATGGGCATATCCAAGGCTCATTCAAAAATCATTTGGTGTGGAAGTTCTTTAGGCTGCATCCATGTCAACAAGTTCGATTGGTTTATCATTGCCTGACAACGCTCTGTATATATCTTGTATTGGCTTCATTGCAAGTCAATGCATCATTTCAAAGTTCATTTATATGGAAAAATTCATCATCATTGTTAGTGACAAATTCCATTGCTTTGGAATTTTTATTGCACTGTTAGGTTAGTTCATGCCCTTTTCTTGTTGTAAAGTGAGAGAGTTAAGTCTTCCCATGTTATCTACGAATATTGTTGCAAAGGAAAAGGCAGAGGCTTATTAGAATGATAGGTTGTGCTAGAATAACTTATTTTTCTCTGCCTCAAGAAAAATATATTTTATTATGTAATTGAGAATGACTAGCTACAGTGACAAGATAAATTGGAATGAAAAGACTAATCTTTTGTTAAATCATATTTATTATCTTTTACTAATTTTGCAACAAAACTGAACTTTGCCATTATCCAGGTACATACAAGTTTCTTGCGATGAGGGGTTTTTTCCTTGAAAAATTTGTCAAGCATATGTTTTCACCAACATAAATTAGACGAAGAACCCTAGATAAAGTAAGAATGAAAGTTGAAAAGCCAACAGAAGATAGTTCTTGTTGAAGTTGTTCTGGGATTTGTATCATTTGCTCCAAGCAGTTGTCAAGGGACCAAATCTGTTCCTTCCGCAATTGTAGAGGCACTCTTTGTGATGCAACAGAATTTTGTCACCCAGTTTTGGGAAACCATGGTGGTCGTTTTTTATACTTGTAGAGTGAAATAAGACTCTAGTGGACCACTCTCTTAGAAGGATGCTTTTAACTAAAGTGGTCCGGCTGCAATGTTCATGCATATTGCTACAGAATGTTTGTCATCAATAAGTTTGGTCAGGAACAGAAATATTGTTTATAAACATCCAAAGAATCGATGGAAAGTGCATATCAAAGAATGGGATGTTGATCAAGTTGAAGTTATGGAAGCCTGTGTTTCTTGAGTATTCTTAAATTAGCTTGACACCACAAAATACTCTTGTGGTTTGAGAGGTGCAGAAAAAACACCAGATGGACAAGAACACATAACTTTGCAATGACCTCTATTGTGCAGAAATTCACCTCCACTTTCCTCTGGTATTAACTTTTAATCATTAAAAAGAAGACATCTGGATCAATGTTTTAAAACTCGGACTTGGATTTGTAATTGACTGAGGGTCAACATGTACTTGGACTTGGACACAGCCATGACTAAAACTGGTTTGGATTTGATGACTCAGTTTTCTAAAAAACACAAAATATTAAAATTTTAATGGAAAAAATTATTTAAAAGATTTCAAACGTTTAGAGACAAGATATGTGAAGTCTGCTCATGTATATACCATGTAAGGGTGAATAGATCAAAATGGCACTGAGTGCAATACATGTGAAACAAAATACATAATCAACAAAGCTTTAAATGGCCTCAAAAATCCAAAACACAACCTGCTGCAACGTACTAGCCTACTACATATCACTGATCAACATGGTCAATCATCAAACCCATCACCATTGTTGGAAATGGGATACTCGGCATGAGCTACAGAACCACCCTCTAGCATATCTATTTTTTTGGCAGGTCTATCTTTCATAGGTGACATGTAGTCAAATAGTAGGGTGACTTTTAGCGTCTTTTGATGGATTAATAGACTTGTCCTTGGTTCGGTCTAGTTCAGTTAACCGTGCTAACTTTGTTGAATTCTAGATGGGATGCAAAATTCTATTTTCATCATATGAGGTCCGGCGACATTGAAACCCAGGGCTCAAACAGCTTGAAACAATTAATGTAAATATACTTTTTTTAAGTAGAAGTGTAGAAAGTTAATGAAAACTCTATACCCTTGAATTTTATATTATCATTGTAGGTTAGCTTGTGTCACTATCAAGCAAATTGTTTTTTACCCCAAATAGTGTTATGATTTGTAGGAATCCTACAAAGCAGGTTGACTCAACAATGAAGTAGGTTTAAAGTCTTACGGTTTAAGTATTTTGGTCAAATTTTTAAAAATAATCTGAATTTAAGTGTCACATGTACACATTATCCAGTTTCATGTTGACTGGCCCGAGTTAGTACAGATTTGGCTAAGTTGATCATTTTGGTATTGAATCGGTTGAGTCAGAGATTGACTCGGCCGGTTCAGTACCAAACTAGTCATCCAAATCGGTCCGAGGCCCGAGTCAATATGGTCACCGGTCAACTCGTATGAGGTTGAGTATGTGTTGACAGAGTATGAAAACATTGTTATGTGTTCACAATAAATCCTTGTGTGATTGTCTTAAAAGTGAGATAGACTTGCCTCGGAGATGCCATTTTCACCATTGAAGTATCAAGGAACACTTCTGAGCGCTTGATACACAAAGTTGTGATGGTTTGATGAATTTGATAAATCAAAGAAAAAAATGCATCAAATGAATCCTAAAACTGTGTTTTGGTTAGACATGGATTGTTTTCTAGTCCTAGAAATAACTTTCATTGGGTGCATTTTTTAGGGTAACTGGAAACTTTATAGTGGCCCAATTGTCTTGGAACTTCAGTCAATTTTCTATCCATTAATTTTGCACAATTGTTGAAGTTTCTAAAGGTTTCATAGAAGTTTTCAGAGTTTTCTAAGAGGTATTGATTTGAATGCAAAATGGAAGGATGGAAGAGAGAAATAACTCCCAACAAACTATCTTTGCCTCTTTATTACTAACGATGTATTTATAGAATAGGTTTGTGATAAAATTTGAAACCAAAGATAAATATGGATGAATATGGATGAGTCATTCTAAATTTGAATTTCAATATCAAATGTTAAAAATAAAATAATCCAAAAAAACTAACAATAGTAATAATAAATAAACTAATATAGACCCATGCAACTCTAGATCTTGTAAGCATTCAGGGCACTTCGGTTTTTTCTATTCCTTCCAGTGCTTAATAGATTCGAGTTTAATATTGAACTATGTTAATATTTTCACACGAGGGATCCAGTCTTTAATAGATTCGAGGTGAAGATTGATCTATGCTAATATTCTCACACAAGGAAAAAAAAATAATCGATGTACAAAAGGATATAATAAATTAAACCCCTAATGTCTCATTTCCTCCTTGTTTAGAGAAAATTATTGGGGCACTCATTTTACAAAAGATGTAACCATCATTTTGTTTCGTAGTAGGATATTATAGTATGGTTGTGCATCTTCTACTAGTGGGGCAATATTTTTTTTGATAGTGGATTGTTGGAATGATGGACAACACTTTGTGATAAAAAATTGAAAATCTAGAATGTCAAGATGTCGCTTTGGTGTACAAGACCTTTGTGGTTTAGGATGTTATGCCCCTCATTTTAGTTGGACAATCTTGAATATAATCTTATATTCAAAATTATGCACATAATATTTAGTTGATCTCTTTTGTCTCCTATAATTTATAAAAATTGATATTAATTAACTTGCATCATTTTATATAGAGTGACATGTGTGAGGACCATTCTTGATCTTGTTGAACATAAGGACATTAATTATGCATGGGGTATAGGATATGCAACAAAAATTAAGACACAGATCCTTAAAACGCATAACCACAATCTCAAATTGCTAACATAACGCTCTACTAGTAAGAATACTATCATAGGGGACTTATTGTTAATAGTTATGACTTAGATGCTAAGTAAAACTCTTCCAAACCATTAGAGAGTTGAATTAAGTTGAGATCCCTCCCTAATCTAGATCTTCTAACAAGTAATATTCGTTTTTCCATGTTAAGTGCTCTGTTAGTTTCGAGGAAAATCTCAAGGCAAATGAAGGGGATAATCTTGAAGTAGGTGAATTCCCTTTAGGGATTGGGTTGGGTCAAGGATGGTCGCCCAACAATCTAAAATGGATCTACACATGCACCATATGATTTTTTAATGCTCTAGATTGGGTATACTTTTTCAAATTTAGTTCCTCAACTTCTAGTGCATTATTGAGGCCCTTAACACCATTTTTTGGACCATGTGTTGAATGAGGATTGTCATAGGCTTGCCCTATCTAGGGTGTAAATTGTTTTCATTGAGATCTTCTAACAAGCTATCATGCACGTTAAACAGATTTTGTATGTGAAAGTGATGGTCTTGGCAATGCAAATGGTCCAAATATTCCCCATGTCCAAGTGGCAGTCATGTTAGTGCACCATAATTCAAATATGGGTAATTAGTAACATGTAAGAATCAATTGGAGACTTATAGATGCATCGTGGAAGTTCCAAGGGAGTTTCTAATCCCTAACCCTAACCCTAATTATAACTGTCAAACACAACAAAAGTGAGGAAAGCTTCATTTTTTTACTATTTGCATGTTGTTGTATAGTATGAGCAGTGGTGTAGAGGATATACTAACAACACAGAGATAAAACCATATTGTACAAAGAATGTAGAAGGTCTCATAGAGTCATAGTAAGCTTGAACAACTTTGTTAGCTATATTGTAATCTCCATAGTATAAAAAGATAAAATGCACAATCTCCCATTGAATTATTCTTTTTCTTTTATAGGTTTATAGGGTAAATATTTGTGTTTTGTTGTATTACTTCTATTGTACTATTTCACATGTCATCGTAGTTAAAGCTCTAAATAAGGTGTTTTGGATTACGATAAAGCCTTAAAAATACAAAAAATAATTGTGTAGTGGAGCATAGGTTTACTGTAGTTGTTTAAGTTTAGATTTGTATTGGTGAGCTCAACATTGCAACATTTGAACTTTACCAATCATAGAGCATTGAGTGCAGTATATGCTTGCTTGACTCAAAATCCATGTTTGTGTGAGAGTTGTAGCTTGTTGGTCCTTAGATTGATAGATTAAATGTTAAGAAGCAACGACAATCCTTCGGAATGGAATAAGAGTAGTGAGAAAGACCCTTAGATGAAGGTGAAATAATATTTACAAGACTAGAAGCTTGAGTAGTTGATATTTTCAAGAGCATGGTCATCCTAAATTAATTTTGGAGGAATAAAAAGAAACAAACTATTTTTTTGTTCGTATTTTCAACATATCTCCCTGTGTTTTTACTCAAATTTTGATCGAGAGAGCTAGTTGAATGCGGAATTAAATTCTGCATCCAACGAGTACACATACTGTATACTTTTGATGGACCCCGCTACCCCAAATACAAGAAATACCTGAAAAACGTGATGATGACATCATCATCATATTTTTTCAGGTATTTCTTGTTTTTGGGGTAGCGGGGTCCATCAAAATTATGCAGAGTGGGTACTCGTTGGATGCGGAATTTAATTCTGCATCCAGAGAGTTCTGCCGCTCAAAATTTGAGTAAAAACACAAGGATATATGTCGAAAATATGAACAAAAAAAGTAGTTTTTTTNAATGCGGAATTTAATTCTGCATCCAGAGAGTTCTGCCGCTCAAAATTTGAGTAAAAACACAAGGATATATGTCGAAAATATGAACAAAAAAAGTAGTTTTTTT
>LPNX010398183.1:0-95265 GCA_001517045.1 Pseudotsuga menziesii
TTTGTATAGTGGGACTCATGCGCATAGCATTCTCTATGCATAAAATAACCATAAGTAAGGACCTTTGTACCATTTTCTCTTTATATTGGATCAGTGTAACTTGAATATGAAATGACCCCCTGGATCATTCCTCCCCATTGGAGAGCTTTTGGACCACCAAAAGCCTGAATCACTCTACAAGTAAGTGAGGGTATAGCTCCCTCACTTTTCCAATCTCCATCCATCTTGCTTTTCTAGGATGCATGCCTTTAAGCCCCACTCGAAGGTACTCATCATTCCCTCTTCGTGAAGTCCTCACATTTATGTCAAGAATGACATCATCCTGCAACTCATTCATATATTCTGGTGCCATATCATCAACTAAAGGAATCTGTATGTTAGTTTCTTCATCCATGATCATAGGAGGCTCATACAACTTAAGATTCTCAACATTGACAACTGAATAGATTTGCATGTATGGAGGTAAATTCAAGCAAAAAGCGTTAGTATCGATCTTTTCCAAGATCTCAAAAGGACCATACCTAATAGGCTTAAGATTTTTACCTTCACCTTTCATTCTTTCTTTGGTGATATGTAACCAGACTCGGTCTCCAACCTGAAATTGATGATCAACCTGATGCTTATCATGCCTGGCTTTGTACTTTTCCTAGCTCTTCTCCAACTGTTCCTGAACTGCCTGCTGCACTGCTTGGATTCTCTGAATGAATCTTAGGGCTTTATCTGCATCATGATGGCCATCCACTGCATCTTTGCTAAAAGAGAAGTCCATCGGTGTTTTAGGCGGATAACCAAAAAAACTTTCAAAAGGAGATTTTTTTGTGGAAGAATGAACTGCATGATTGTAAGCATGCTGTATATATTGTAACTGCTTGTCCCAAAGTTTAGGATGTTTACTACAATATCCTTTGAGCAGCTGAACCAGTGTCCTGTTCACTACCTCTGTTTTCCCGTCAGTCTGTGGATGAAAAGCTGTACTTTTCTTCAGTTTAGTATCCATAAGCTCCCATAATGTTGACCAAAATTCCCCCAAGAACCGGGAATCCCGATCGGATACAATAGACATAGGTAGCCCGAAATGTACCCAAACATTCTGAAAGAAAAGATGAGCTGTTTGTTCAGCAGTGATCTGCTTGGTACATGGCATCAAGATACACATTTTGTTGAATATATACACAACAACATATAGGTAATCATGCCCTTTTCTTGACATAGGTAGTCCTCCTACAAAGTCCATAGAAATGCTTTCCCAGGGACGAGAAGAAACTGGAAGAGGTGTGTACAAACCCAATTTCTGATTGCTAGGCTTGCTTGTCGCACACATAACACATCCTCGTATGTATTTAGCTACAGTTTCTTGCATCTGAGGCCAATAACAATGATTATGCAATATAGACAATGTTTTACTTACTCCAAAATGCCTTGCAATCAATGAACTATGTGCTTCTCGGATCACATGCACTCTTTCTTTCTCTGGAATACATAGTTTACCGAGATGATACAAGAGCTGGTTATGCACATAATAGTTCTCTTCCTTTTTACCATGTATCAGTGATGCATATACTTTCTGAAAATCTTAATCTTCTGCATACTGTTCAATATAAATTTCATGTGTTAATGAATTGTTCTGAAGGATGATTGAAGCGTTTGTAGGCGTCCTTGATAACATGTCTGCTACCTTATTATGAATTCCCTTTTTGTATTTAATTACAAGATGAAACTGCTGTAAAAATCCCATCCATCTTAAATGACGACTTTGCTGTACTTTAGTTTGAGATTGTAAATACTAAAGTGGCTGATGATCAGTATGTATGACGGTTTCTTTACCCATTATATAATGTTTCCACTTCTTCACACTCTGTACTAAAGCACATAATTCTTTATCATAAGTCGGATAGTTACTTACCGCAGTAGAGAACGTTTCTGAATGGTAACAGACTAGCTTCCTTCCTTGCATCAAAACGGATCCCATGGCAAACCCGCTAGCATCTGTTTCGATCTCAAACGGCTGCTGCAAATCTGGCAAAGTCAGAACCGGTGCTGTGCTAATCCTTTCCTTCAAGGCATCGAAGGCTTTTTTATGCTTGCCTCCCCACTAGAAAATATCTTTAACACTTGTTAATGCATGTAACGGTGCAGCAATTGAAGAAAACCCAGAAATGAACTTCCTCCAGTACTGAACCGCACCCAGAAAACTTCTGATTTCAGTGACGGTATTAGGCCGTGGCCAGTTTACAATGACAGCAACCTTGGCTGGGTCCACTCGCAGGTGGCCTCCACCAATAATATGGCCCAGATATACTAAAGAAGTTTTAGCAAATTCACATTTAGACATCTTTACATAAAGCTTCCCCTTCCTCAGTACATCTAAAACTTTCTTCACATGTATAATGTGCTCCTCCCAGGTTTTGATAAACACAAGGATATCATCTAGGTATACAATTACAAAATCATCAATGAATGGTCGAAAGACATCATTCATGACCCGCATGAAAGTAGCAGGTGCGTTACAGAGCCCGAAAGGAATCACAAGCCATTCATACAAACCCTGTTTTGTTTTAAACGTTGTTTTCCAGGCATCATTTTCAGCAACACGGATTTTATGATATCCACTACGCAGATCCAGTTTAGTAAAATAAATTGCATGTTTCAACTGATCAAGCAAATCATCAATGCAAGGAAGAGGATACTTGTTCTTAATGGTGATTTTGTTAAGGGCCCTGTAGTCAATGCACATCCTCCAAGACCCATCCTTTTTTGGAACCAAGACTATAGGAGAGCCACAAGGAGAAGTGCTTGGCCGGATGACCCCCTTCTCAATCAGCTCCTAAACCTGCTTCTTGATTTCCTCATTCTACATTACAGACATCCGGTAAATAGCTATGTTTGGGAGTGGCACATCCTGCTGCAAATGTATCTCATGTTGAATCTCTCTCTTTGGTGGTAACCCTTTCGGATATTGAAACAAATCATCGTACTCAGAAATGATTTCAATCAGTTCAGATTTATGTTTTGGGTCACATCCTTCAAAAGATTTAGAGATCCCATCATCTTTCACCTTGACCATCATTAATACAAAATTCTTACTAGCATTTACCGGCCTCTTCATTTGTCCTACAGAAACTATTGCTAGGTTTGTTCTTGTCTTATGTGCTTGTACAATATATTCCACACCATCTTTAAAAATATGATACTTATTCTGCTCTCTATAAAAGACTTCTTTCCGGTCATACAAGTATGGGATCCCAAGTACAATTCCACAGATGTCAAGTGGTACCACATCCAATTCTACCTCATCCATGAACTTTTCAGTAATTGCAAACTTCAATACACATTTCTTTGTAACTTGCAATTGTGTATCATTAGTAACCCAACCAAGAGGATAGGGTTTTTCATGAGGAGTAGTAACTAGTTTAAGTTTCTTAACCACTTCTTCTGATATCAGATTTACTTGTGAACCACTATCAAACAATGTATCAATTTTTGTGTGATTCGCAATGACACGAACATGAAACAATGCACTTCTAGTTTTATCATTTTGCTTAGAAGTAGATGGCAGATTTGTACTTGCACTAGAACTAGATCTTGCATCAATGGAAAGTGAGATACCTTTATTCTTACCCTGGATTCTGATAGCTGTAACCTTTGTTTCATCTCCCGAATCGGATCCCAAGTCTTGAACAACTGCTGCAGTAGTTTTTGCTTTTCCTTTATCTTTGTTTCCTTCGTACTTCTTTGGCATTAACTCCGGATGAAGTTTCCAACACTTAAAGACATCATGTCCCTTCTGACAATGCGAACATGTAGGCTTTTCACCCTCTTTCTTAACGGTAGCCATCTTCTTTTTCCCCTTATCTTTACCTTTCAATTTGCTGTCAAATTTAAATGATTTATTCATAAAAGTATCATTAGCATGCTTCCCCCTAGCTTCTAAATGTGTGGCTTGAACACATACATCATCCAAATTACTGGGGTTAAACATCAACAAAGTATGTCTCAAATAAGAATGCATGCCACCAATGTACTTAAGAAGAGTTTCATGTGTATCTAATGAAACATTCAATGCAATAGCCCTCTTTCTGAATTCATGAGTATAATCTTGAATGCTTTGTCCTTTATCTTGTCTAAACATTTGCCAACTCATGGTTAATTGTTGCATATAACCCAAAGGATAAATTTGCTTCCTTAATACTTCAATGAATTCATTCCAAACTGAAATACTTTTACCATTCTTTCGAAGATCTTGCTAAATCTTGCTCTCCCACCAAGTAAGGGCCATTCCACTCATTCTCAAAGTGGCCAATTGAATCCTGGAAGGTCATCATTAATGCCCTGCACCCTGCAATATACTTCAAGCTACTTGATCCAATTGTCTAACTTTTCGGCATCTAAATCTCCATTATAAATTGGCAATTCAAATTTAACATCCAATTTGAAATAAGGCATATTAGCATTATTCGAATGAGAAGTATGAGAAGAAGAGACAGTCTGATTAGTGTCAGGAGGATCACCGTCACCTCCTACTCCTTTACCCTTTTCTTCCTTCTTCTTCCTTTCTGCTCGCTCATCAAGTAGCAGTTCCATCATGGCTTTCATGCTGATAAAAGCCTCCAAAAACTCAGTTTCAGAAATAACAGGTTTTTCCCGTTATGTATGTCCTTTTTCTTTCCCTCGTGGAGAAGACATGGTTCTTGAGAATGTTCTCCTTGAGCCAATCTCAGGATCTCCTTCAATTAATTCTCCTTCACCAAGCTTTAACCTGGACCTGGTAAGCATTCACAAACTTGCACAAGCAGTTAACCTGCTCTGATACCATAATATGATCCATTGGATCTCAACTTGTGTGCATTAAAAAGTTTTAAGAATGCTCATAGTAAGTTTGCTCAACATATGAAATAGCTTTTAACATATTTAAATGGAGACTGTAAACTAAGATGAAAAGCAAATTGAACAGAAATGAGAAACAGAGAATGAAAGATGAGAGTCACAAACACAGAAGTTGTTAATGGATTTCACCCCCTTCACTAGGCTACGTCTCCGGGTCCCTCCCCAATGGGTACCGATCCAATTAATATCTTTAAAATGGTACAAAAATGGTTCTGGCAACAACTTCAGCAACTGTAAACATAATGCTATACAAAGTCTTCAAGACTTCTCTTCTGGAAATTACAATTGGCCTTCAAGAGCAAAGAAAACCAACTTCTAACAGAGACTAGTCGACTTCCACAAGAGCAGCATCTAGGAAAATTTACAGCAAAACTCTCCTCCTCTTCATTGGCTGAATCCCCAGTTATAAAGCTGCAGGTCTCCCATTCAAACCCGAGCTTGGTGCTTCTGTTCTATCTCTGGATGATTCTCATAATAGAAAAACGATGTTCTGTGCTCTAAACAAGCTGAATCTCCCCCCCGGAAATGTGGCCAGAATCCCCCTATTTAAGCGTTCAGTGGAAGGATAAGTAATGGGTTCGACTCGTCTACTACCCGTCTTTTCATATCCCTTCTAAATTATGGTGATATAACCATATACTATCTTTTAAATCCCGTCGAAACGTTTCAACTGGCTGTACATATCACGTTACACAACTGTTACAACAGCTCGCAAACTGTTCCAACTATACCATATATGTTATCTCTGCCAAATGTAAACTCTGCCAGATCTGAACTGTATATTATAAATGAAATACACAGTATGAATACCCACCACTTAACTAAACCGTTAGTGCCATGTATTGTCAAATGTAGTGATGGTTCAGTTACATATATATTATACCCGCTATAACGTTGCAATAGTTAATGTTATAAGGAACCATATTAGAACTCCGCTATATATGATCCACCAAATGGAGCTCCGCCAAATGTTCCACCAAACTTGACCGCGCACCCTCGTGCTAACCGCCAAACGTTACATTATAACTTTGCACAAATGTTAACACTTGACCGCCAGATGCTATACACTTATCCTCGCACGATGTTACCAACTGCCAGAATGTTGCCAACTACCCGTGCACAAGACCGCCAGGACGTAACTCTTAACCACGCGAGCTTTTCTCAAACCATACGATGTTCCACTTGACGGTGCACAAAACTGTTTTATGTTATAACTTAACCGCACAGGCTTTTCACAAACTGCATGATGTTGCTGCTTACCCGTGCAAAAAACATTGCAAACATTACCACTAACCGCCAGATGCTTCGCTTGTCTGTGCACTTTCCACTTAACCGCCAGACTTGACCGTTTGAACCGTCAAATGTTATGTCTAACTGCGTGGGCTTGGCACAAATGTTAAGTGATAACCATCGTATCGTGCACTATTTGGGACATTGTTTAAGGGCTAGTCTCGCACTATGTGATAACACATCTCATGAACTTTGGCTATGATATAATATATCATATATGATATATATATACGTGGAACATTGCACCGATTAGCATGTGGATGAAACATTTGTATAGTGGGACTCATGCGCATAGCATTCTCTATGCATAAAATAACCATAAGTAAGGACCTTTGTACCATTTTCTCTTTATATTGGATCAGTGTAACTTGAAGATGAAATGACCCCCTGAATCAACAAGACTTCTTAGGAAATGTTTAAGGGTCTTGAGATTCATTGAGTGATAGTAAATGTAACAAAAAATCATTATGTGCATGTTGTGATGTTTATATCATGTACACATACATAACTAGACTAGTTGAAAGCACAGGTTTGAGTTGTTTGATTAGATAATTAGACTTATATTCAACATTTTTGAATTGTTGGTTATAAGGACTTTGTCCATCATTTCCTAAAGAAAAGAGGACCAAGTTGGACGCTAAAGGCATATTGATTTGCTATGGAAATATATCATATTCATAGAAGTTATAGGACCTTGTTAAGAAGAATATAATTTGTAGGAGGGTGTGGCTTTTGAGAATATGAAGCTAAAAAACAATTAGACTAGTGAATGGGGACAATAGTGGGACTTATATTTATTTGGGGTATGTAGAGGTTGTTGTGGGAAAGTTAGTGATTTCCTATTGGACAAGGGAAAAAATAGTGGTGTAAATACACCTAGAAAAATGATGATAAGATCAATAGTAGCAAGGCAAAGGGGAATACGAAAATTCATCAATACCCATAAGATATACTATAATTACAACAAAGGATATCATGAGATAAGGAGGCAAACTATGTGAATTCATATTTACGAGATAAATGACAATTTTTTCTTCATATAAACCCAATAATGTCAATGAATCTAATAAAGTTAAGGAATAGAACATTGCATTGGTTCAAAGTTTTCAACATTACAAAAAAATTAAGGCCTAGAGGTTGGAAATACTTTTGGAAGGGAATAAGTCCATTGATTGCAAATAGGTCTTCTAAAGGAAGTATAAGAAGTTTGACAAGTATAAGGATAGGTTGGTATCAAAGGGGTATCAAATTTTAATTGTTCTCTGACAGTCCATACTATAAATATTCTGAGTATCAATAATATCTAAGACTTTGACCATGTATATGATCATGTGGATTCTCTCCACAAGGTATCACAACTCCTGGATGCCTAAGTCATGTACCATGGCTAACTGGTGGGGACTTTATCCACTGTCACCTGTGAAGACACATCAATACTCCCTCTTCAACTAGAGGAGTTTTTCTGTACTATACCAATCTTGTACTAGATAGAGGCTTAGTAAGAATGCTGACAATGTCGCTCATCTATGGATATGTACTATGTCTCAAATATAGCTGACTAGGAACCTCATAAAGGTTTACATCTTTACAACATGCTTTCTTTAGAGCAACATAAGTGATGTTTCCTCCATAACTATACTAGTCATATTTCATATATCTTTAAAACTCTATTTCACTGATCAAGGCATTTTCGAGTCCACATACACTTGTACCAAGTAGGTACCACAAGACATGTTATGTTGTACATGTTTATGTATATATTGCAAAGCATATAAAAAATCTTGGGACCTGTGACTAGCCAAATACATCTCAACTAGCTTGAGATCCTCGAAATATAAGAATAAGAATTACAAACTTTTAGGTTTATCTTCATATGTGTGGCCATGGATTTATATCCCATCATCCTGAAACTCTTCAGGCTCTTTTATTGCACATTTTCCTTAACTAAGGAAAATCATTGTCTGGTGACTGCCACACCACTGATCATAAGAATCATAACAAGATTCTTGAATATAGTTCTCAACTTCCTTCTGAATACGAGAATCATGTAGGTCTCCTTTTAACAGAAGATACATCAACTGGTTTTACTAGTTATTCAAGAGGTAGTGAATCTAGCTACTCCCTCTCACCATCAGGATGTGAGAATCATAATATGGGTCCTCCATCATGGAGACTCATGCTCATCTATGTTTGAAGCTCTTCTTGACACATGAATGTAAATACTATAGTTTAATTATCTTCAAGAGTCTTTACATATCTATGAATAGGATTAGAGCTTCTATCCAAACTTCTTCCTAATACATAGGAACCTCTGGATCTGCTACCAGAAGCTTCTTGCTTCACAACATCCCACTCTCTTTTAGGATAATCCATCAAAATTACTCCTCTCTCTCTCTCTCTCTCTCTCTCTCTCTCTATATATATATATATATATATATATATATATATATATATGAGTTAAAATAACTTAAACCAATCAAGTTAATAAAATTGATTAATAAATATTCTCATAAAATTAATTAACAAATATTCCCATATAAAAGTTATCTCTAAATAGTATATATTATCATTTTATATGATATAATCATAATTTCACAACCGACATCATTCTCTCTTAACTATTGTTTTATTATTTATCATTCTAAACCTTTACTTTTTCTATACCCCATCATGATATGGATGTGGTTGTTGTTCGTGATATAAATCCAACCTTTGGAATTCCACACATTCTTTTGCTAGGGTTCCATTTGCCTTGCATTATAAAAAGAAAACTTCATATCGTTGTACTTGGTTATGAAATTTAAATTATTGTATATAAATTTTCGGGGAAAAAATTATTGTATATTATTATTTAGTTTTATACTTTTTAAATTTCCATAAATAAATATAAAATTTAAGCCCATCAAAAAATAAATTGGATCTGCACCTTTAATGCCCCTTACCAAAAGCATTGTTGAAAAAGGCTTTGCTCACAACCCTTAAAGGACAATTAGTAACATCACTTATAATGACAATCTTTGATGGCTGTCACCATAATCTTATTTGGTTATGCCTTCAAGGTCCCTCACAAACATGATTATCATGGAATGATTTTTATAGTATTATATGCGTAATAAACAATTCATAGTTTTCCATCCCACATCATAATTTCTTATAAATACAATCACTTTCTTATAGTTGATATATAGGTTCCACCACAAGGTTTTATGCATAATGAATGGGTATGCTCAAATGGTCCATGGATTAAAACAAGGTTCTTAAAAACTGAACAACGCTTTTAAAAGTCAAAAATAGGGAAGGTCGGATTACACTCAAACCCTTAAATGATTGTAATGTAGTGAAGATATTTTACAAGAGTTATTGACAAATGTCTCGTTTTTAGTCAATAAATTTGGATATGTGGTCGAGGACATATGTCTATACATTTTCTCAATGTTTCATAAAAATATCGAGTCTAAAGGTTTCGAAAAGACTTCGAACTAAGCGTAAGAAAAATTCATTTTGTCCAAAAACTGATTTTTCAGTCCATCTTTTTGTTTTTGTTGCTTGGCTTTGAATTTTCATACCCACTAGGCTTATGTTGCACATAGAAGTTGAGGAGGTGATTATTAGCTCCATGAAATAGGAATAACTAAATCAAATCTTTGGCTAATCTCAAGAAATGAAAGGTAACTCAAGATTGAAAAATTGTGATTGTTGCCCATCCACATACTTTTTTGTAATCAGGGCTTTCATCCTTGGGAAGAGAGGAGCTATGTAGTTTGTAATAGGATTCGATTCTTAGGAGAAACATAGAGAAAGAGGCATTTTTTTTTCAGAAGAAAAATTCCTGTCCTTGATATTCATGGAGAATCAAAGGGCATTTTACATACCGGTGTGAGACCAATACAGGCATAAGCAATACATGTGCTATCGAACCCAACAAGGAGCACAAAGAGAAACTGACCTGTGGTCAGTACTCATCCTAAAAGAGAGAACCCCAGAAGGTACTCTATGACATCCTGACATATTTCCAGAGAGCACAAAAGGCGAACATAGGACACTTCCAAGGAGGTCCATGATACAAATCATCCATAGTCTGATTAGAAATACAACAGTGCCAAGAAAAAGAGGGAGCCTAGCTCCGGCACAAGCTCAAAAGAGATGAAATTTACCAAACTCGATTAAAGAGTCATCAAAGAACTCAGAAATCTAACAGATCCCCGGGGCCAAAGACAGGGTCTCCTTAGAGAGGCCATCTGCACATTGATTGTGCTCTCTGTAAATATGTTGCATGTCTATATCGAGAAAAAGTGGCATCATGGCCTCACACCAGTAGTCGAGAGAGAGGCATGATAGGGATGCCTTCCCCAATGCCCAGTTGATGATGATAGAAGAATCTCCAAAGATTTGTAGTCTCGGGAGTCCCAGAGTCAAAGCCCAGTGCATAAGAGCCCACATAGCTAATAATACTGCTCTTGTGTTTGTACTGTCTCTGCATCCCATCTTGATGTGGAAGTAATGATTACTATTAAGAGCAAGATAGATACCAGCCCCATCGATGCCTTCAGTGGAAAATCCATAAAAAAAACCTGTAGGGTAGACAAGTGTAGGTGCATGACCAATGATTCGGGTTTTTTCCTTTTTTCCAGATATAGGGAAGCTCTGGAAAAGCAAACCGATCTTGTTGGCAAGTGAGGCCAAGGGAACACTAGGTCCTTCAAAAATGCCTTTGTTCCGGGTATTCCATACACACCAGTATACAAAAAAAGGAATGTGGTAGGTGGTGGGATTGTGTTTCATCCAGAAGTTGAGGAGGTCAAGCAGGGATCCAGGGGTGGGTGGAAGAGTAAAGTGATAAATATCCTTTAATACATTAAAAAAGGTAATAATAAAGCTGCACTCTAAGAACATATGCTGGACAGTTTCCTCCTCTGCATGACAAAACCAACAACAGCTCGGACCGGACCATCCTTTTTTAACCAGATTGTCCCAGGTTAAGATTCTGTTCATTAATAAAAGCCAGGAAAAACATTTCATCTTTAGAGGAATGTTAAGATTCCAAAGATCACAGAAAATCTGATCCTTCAAGGTAGAAGAATGCTGGGCTGCAATCTGATCATAGACCAAAGAAGCTGTAACAATTCCATTTTTTTATATTATTGGACCAGAGGAGGTAGTCAGCCTTATCAAACAAACGGATGCCACTTTGTTGAATACTTGTGATGCAAGAGTTCCATACGAATTTCCAAACACCCTGCAGCTCAAGGTCATCAGCTGACAACCAGTAGGCCTGTGCGTTGTTCTGCAAATTCCTGGGATATTGAAGAGTAGTAATCTCGTAATCACAAAGGTAATCTCTCAAATCTGATGGAAAGAAGTGGATGTCATAAATGCCAGCAATAGGGTCTGTGCCAATTTGTACATCCCTTCCATCACCAACCTTCCAACATAAACAACTTCCTAGCCAGGATATGGTTTTTAAAAACCATTCCATATTATGGAGGTACCGCTAGTGTGAATTTTTTTCTTTCTCAGCCATGCTACTAGAGTCTGATGTTTTAAGTATTTGGTAGAAATGACCTGATTCCATATGCTAGTACCTTTCAAGGCCCACCAAAGACTTATTAGTCTTAAAGAGATGCTGAACCAGTGGAGATTTTTGATGCCCCATCCCCCATAGGCAAAAGGCATTGCCAGAGTCTGGCAGTCCACTAGATGGAAACAGAACTTGTTTTTGCTGGATCCCCAAAGGAAGGCAAAGATCAATTGCCTCATTTTTTTAAGGATGGATACAGGAATTGGGGCAAGTGCAAACCAATAGATGGGAAGGCTTGTGAGAACAACACGAATAAGAACCAATCTGCCTCCCAGTGATAGGAACCTGTGTGGCCACTTATCAATTCTTTTTTCGAACCTTTTTAAGAGCCAAAACCAGTCTTTTACTTGATACTCCAACGTCTTTATGAAGTATCCTAGATACTTGAAGCCCTCATACATAGGCTTCGCACAGTAGGGAAGAAAATGTCTGATATTATTCAACACCCCCATATCCATCTCATTAAATAAAAACCCAGATTTTTCAATGCTAATACACATGCCAGATGCGTGACAAAAAGTCTCCAGAATGACATCGAAAGCGACCCATTCTTCATATGTGCCAAGACCAAACAGCACAACATCATCCACGAAAAGTAAGTGGGTGAGGGTAAGCGAGGTAGAGATTTTGATTCCTCTTATCCTGCCACTTCTTTTGGCGTCATTGATGAGTAAACTGAGTCCCTCTATGGATAGAATAAAGACTAGGGGAGATAGCGGGCATCCTTGGCGAATGCCTCTCGAAGGAGTGAAAAATATCAAGTGTTGGAATATATTAAACCCAGTCACAACTTAGGATAAAATAATTAATCATTATTTGATTAATTATTCACCCACTAGCTTAATTAGTTGGCATCCACTTGCACCTTAAAGTCAATACATGCCATCTATATCCTAGGAATGATTTATTTCCAATTCTGGGTTGATCTTGACCACCTTTTGACCATCCAGAATTAGTATACAGGACTTTACAGCAGATTCTGCTTTATTATGCTTTTCTTGCTTTTCTATGGATAAGATAAAAGCTAGTCAACTAGGAAACTGGGAGCTTTTGTTTCCAACCCATCCTCCATTAGTTTTTCTCCATTTTCTAGGATTAGCATGTTATTTCCATCTCGTTGACAACTCACTCATGCTTTTTCCAACTCGTGAGGTCCTTGATAGATTTAGTAAGTGCTTTATCCACCTATGGGGGTTTTGCTATATTTTGGTAAGTCATCCTTTTGAGTTTTATGAGTTGTTTCCATACAATTCGATTTTCCTATGAGGGATGTACTATTTATGTACACTATTATTCATCATTATTCAATGGAAGGATACACACCAATATTCATCTCTTCATTCATGTGATTCAGTCTTTTTTCTTCTCTCTATTTTTCCTGTGTATGCTTGTGAGAATTCTTAGTAGCAAGATCTATTTCCTGTGCTTCTTCTTAGCATCATTGCTCATAGCATTGATCTATTATTTCTACATGGTATCAGAGCTACAAGGCTGATCAAGTTCTACAGAGTTGAGGAGCGCTTCCAGTCTCCTATCCCTCACTAAAGAAGAGCTTGTCTATCTTACACGATTTTCTCCTAGTTTGTTTTGCAGGTTGCAGAGAGTATCTCTTAGAGAATATCACCAACTTCAATATGGATTCAAAAGTTCATCTACTATCTCCTTTCAACTATGCTGATTGGAAGCCAAAGATGAGTGCATACTTGAAGAGGCAATGTCTCTTTGATGTCTCCATTGGTGCATTGAGTGAACCTGAGTCTTATGAAGAGAAGATTGATTGGCTAAATAATTGTGATAGAGCTTATGGAATTATGTGTTTGGGAATGTCTCCAAATATATATCATCTCATAGATTCTGCTGAATTTCCATATGAGCTTTGGAAAATTTTGGACAAAGCTTTTGGTTTGCAGGAAATTGAAGATGAAGCATGGAGCGAACCTAGCTTCTCCTCTTGCTCTCTCTCTCAAGATTTCTTGGCCTCTACATTCTCTGATGAAGTTGATCATGATGAATAAATTTCTCATACAGTTCATGTTGCTGCTGCCCTCTTTCATTCGAATGCTTCCTCCTTCAATGAAGAAGCAAATATTGAAGAGCCATCTTTTTCTGTGTCTCTTGAAGGTGATTTTTCTTCTTGTGATACTATTGATGAAAAAGAAGTAACATATGGAGCTGCTGCTAATATTGATTATGATCCTATAACCCATTCATTGTTCTCTCAATCTCCTATCTTAGATTTTGAGATCTATGTGCTAGATTCTTCACACCTTTTGCATACCTCTCTCATTGATGGTGCACAACCCAGTGACTTCTAGGATGTTTGCTTAGCCACATCAAGCCTTCTTTGTGTCATACCATTTACCTTACTTGATCTCATGTGCTTCAGCATATCCTCCTTTTTTCTTGGCATCAATACTCAGATCCTTCTTGAAGATTTTGAACATCTCCTTATTTCCTCCTTTCATACAGAGGATTCATTACCAGCGTATTTCCATGAGTCTATTGATATGCTTATATGTGATCCTTTGGATTCTGATTTAGAAGCATATTTGCAGGTTGATACACATATAATACCACCATCCATACCATCTACCATACCTCTGAATAATCCAAAGACTATACAAATCCCAAGATCACTAGTTGATTCCTCATTGGTCTCTTATGCAGTGATATTTATCTTACATGGTTTGAAGTCTTTCCTATCTTTCATTGGCTGGTTATCCATGTCCTTAGTCATATATGGACTGATATTAAACATGTTTGGATATGTTCTAAACACTTATGGTTCAGATCTTATGCCCATCCATCATTCAGATTTTTACACCTATCAGTTTTCCCCAGTTGCTCATAATTTTCCTAGTCTAGCCCTATATCCTCATGGAGACATTGAAGCCTTTGTCCTTGCTGTTCCATATGTTAATATTTCTGATATATCAGAGTTTTATCAGCCTCATATCAGATCTATACAGGTGCTACATCAGATTGGAAGATTGACATGTGATTCACATCACAATTTTTCAGCTATTCAGGGAATTGGGTGTGAAATAAATTGCCTTAACTTTTGTAGTCTTTGGGAAGGAGTATGCACATATCTCTTTTCCATTTCAGATTATGTTTGCAGATCAGAGTTTGAAAGCAGAAAGAAGCATTCAGATAATGCTCCTACTTCATCAGTTGATGAGATACAAGGAGTCTCTCATCTTCTTTCATGCAGGTTCTACACTCCAGCGCATGATCACGGAGTTCATGATTTCTTCAAAAAGTCCTTCATCAAGAAGCAGTTCAGTCAGTTCATTAAAGTGAAGATGAAGATATGTTGAAGACATATTTCAAATTTTGTGCCTTGTCCTATCTTGAGGGAGGATTTTCCCCATGTGGTTTTGCCTCTTTCCTCACTTTTCTGGACATAATAATTGTTAAAGCTGGGTGACCATAGCCTTGTTGCTGGGCCCTATATGCATCCATATGCATCCATATTTTTTGTCATACCATCATAAATTTAGACTTATAGGGGGGTGTTGGAATATATTAAACCCAGTCACAACTTAGGATAAAATAATTAATCATTATTTGATTAATTATTCACCCACTAACTTAATTAGTTGGCATCCACTTGCACCTTAAAGTCAATACATGCCATCTATATCCTAGGAATGATTTATTTCCAATTCTGGGTTGATCTTGACCACCTTTTGACCATCCGGAATTAGTATACGGGACTTTATAGCAGATTCTGCTTTATTCTGCTTTTCTTGCTTTTCTATGGATAAGATAAAAGCTAGTCAACTAGGAAACTGGGAGCTTTTGTTTCCAACCCATCCTCCATTAGTTTTTCTCCATTTTCTAGGATTAGCATGTTATTTCCATCTTGTTGACAACTCACTCATGCTTTTGCCAACTCGTGAGTTCCTTGATAGATTTAGTAAGTGCTTTATCCACCTATGGGGGTTTTGCTATATTTTGGTAAGTCAACCTTTTGAGCTTTATGAGTTGTTTCCATACAATTCAATTTTCCTATGAGGGGTGTACTATTTATGTACACTATTATTCATCATTATTCAACAGAAGGATACACACCAATATTCATCTCTTCATTCATGTGATTCAGTCTCTTTTCTTCTCTCTATTTTTCCTGTGTATGCTTGTGAGAATCCTTAGTAGCAAGATCTATTTCCTATGCTTCTTCTTAGCATCATTGCTCATAACATTGATCTATTATTTCTACATCGAGGGGGATCCATTGATGAGTACAACAAATTTTGCATAAGTGATGCAGCCCATAATCCAGTTCACCCCTTTTAAGGGAATTCCAATTTGCAGAAGAATGAGTCTTAAATATGTCTAGTTGACCCTGTCAAAGGATTTGACCAGATCTAGCTTGAGTATTAGGGAACATCTCTTTTTGGTATTGATAGAGTGCAGGGCTTCTTGAGTAATCCCTACAGGTTCCATAATTTGCCGGTTCATAAGGAATCCAAACTGTTTGGGGGAGATGTGCTTAACAAGGAAAGGTTTTAACCTGAGAGCAATGACTTTGGAGATAAGCTTGTAAGATAAATTACATAAGGAGATGAGTCTGAATTCTACAAAGGAAGAGCGCTTTTCTAGCTTGGGTATTAGCATTAGGAATGTAGCATTCAGAGAGGGTGCCACCATTCCAGAGACCCTAGAGTGTTCAACCGCCGCTAAGAGGTCATCCTTTACCAAGTGAAAAAAACTTAAGTAGAACTCCACTGGTTAGCCATCTGGGCCAGGGATTTTATCCTTCTTGAAAGTTTTTAAAGCACCTTCAATCTCGCCCAGAGTGGTTTCGAAATCAAAACATGCAGCCTCTTCAAGAGATAAAAAAGTAGGGAAACGTTGAACTACTTTTAACTGATCAACAATATTTGTTTGATTGTCATCTTTAAAAAGTCCAGAGAAATGTTTTACCCCAAGGTCTTTTAACAGTTCATCACTATCAACCCAAGACAAATCTGCATCCTGGAGGGCCCAAATGGAGTTGTGGTTTCTGCGAGCAGAGGCAACAGCGAAAGAGGCATTGCCTCCGCATATTATATATGGTTGTGACCTCATTGAATAATGAAATAATTTATTTGTTTCTCTTGAAATGTGTTAGTTCTATAATAATTTAAATTCGCTTTTATTATCTATCATGCATTCTAAAAAACATAATTTGTAGTTACATTAGATTTTCACCTAAACTAATGTTATTTTATTTAGTCATAACATTCAAATTAACACTTATCAAATCTTCTTCCAACATCTTTAAGGTTGTGAGATTTTGTCATAAATAGTGTTTTTTTAATGACACTCTTAGCCCTAGAACATTAATGGAAAGTCAACAACTCCTCCTTAAATGTTTCTTCTTTGGATAACATTAAACAAAACTAAGTTTGTGAAATTAAGCATGATACTATCCATTTATATTTATATATCATTCAACTTTTTTTTCTCTATTATTGATATTCTTTACTTAAGTCTCTTATATAATCACGATTATAATCAATTTCATCTTAATTATATAAACATTGAAGTCTTTAATAGCAAAACTTAATTTCTCCATCTTATGTATTGTGAATGCCATGCTCACAATCTAATGTTTTTGGGAGGCTCGGTAAGTAGAAGGTGAAAGTGGAGCTGTATAGTTTTTGCCTCCAATCTAAAACTATATTTAAAATATGGAGAAAGAAATGATAATATTTGGGAGGATTTGTGAGTAGAAGGTGAAAGTGGAGTTGAATGATTTTATTCCTCCAACCTAAAAGTATACTAAAAATACAGAGAAAGAAATGATAATATTGGAGAGGAAGGAAAATATTTTGAGATATGCAACACTACATTATTCAGTTAAAAATTATTACAACAAAATCAAAGCCACAAGAAGACAATTTATGCAACCTTTGAATACACAAGGATTAAGGTTTGTAATACCTTCACAAGATTTTGAACATAGATAGAAAGAAGTTGTAATACCCCCAGTTTTGACCCCATTGTATGAGAATATGTAATTGGTGTAATATTGTTATTATGATAGAAATCGCGGTGAGGAGCCCAAGGCCAAGGCCCCACCATCGATCTGATTATGTATCAACAATTAAATATAGTATAGTGGACTATGTGATGGCTAGGCACAATAAAATGGTGAATGTGATAAACGCGCGCGCGCGCGCGTGTGTGTGTAGGAAAACCCACAAATGTTTGTGTAAAACAACAAGAAGAAAGGGGCACAATTTCACAAGATTAGGGAGAGATTTATTCATACCCATAAATACATTAACTACCAATTTGACCTATGCACTCAATAATTCAATTCTTTCGGAAGGAAGCAATTGAGGTAGTTATTGTCTTGGGAAGGGGAAGATGTGTATGTCAATTTTGTGTTTGAGTCTCCATGTAGTTTTGAAACTAGGATTGTTTGTTGTATAGTATAATAAATGCAAATTAAATCCCAACCCTTCATTAATTGATAAGTCTTACTTTCTTAAGGGGTTCTTCTGGTAGAGTGTGCAGTTGTTGAAGGAAGAGGAGTCTTATCTCTCTCAAGTTTTGGTTGGCTAGAGAAATTACTAGTGAGTGTTACCAGAAAAATGCAGTTAGTGTGGACAAAAACCATTGCCCTAGTCTAAATGGATTAGATCTAGAACAAAATAGCAACAAACATGAAATCATTTCCTTATATTTAGTAAGATTACTTGATCATAATGAAGCCTTACCTTCTTTCTGAAGGTTGTCCCTACTATTTAGAAATCCTTAGCTCAGTTGACGTTGAAGAACCTGCACAGAACATAGCCAACAAAGAAACAAGGAAACATACAAGATAATCTAACAAATCTATATAAATGATTGAAGAGAAAGATAATAAACAATGAATTATACAATATTTATGGGAAAGGGAAATATTACAACCAAAATAGCCTCGGTGTTGTGCTTCTCCCAATAAGTCTTTTATCTCAAACTTCAATCTATTTTCCTCTCAATCCCAGAAGAATTTCAACAACATAAAGGTGTTTTTTTTTTCTTTTCTTCTGGTCCCCCTTAAACCATGAAGGTAAGCTTACATTTATAGGCCAAAAGGAGATCAAATGAGTTGAGATTTCCTTGGAGGAAGTTGAGGTATCATCACTAGCCTGCTAGGGGCTCGAATTCCACCTAATATAATAGGTCGGGATAAGCCTCCACGAGTGATTTCTTCTAGAAATATCTCGAAACCTATATTTTTTCCTTTTAATGAGAAGCGACGCTCTTTTCACACTAGAAACATGCGTCAGGAATGGACGATGCTCCTTGCACAAAGGAAAGGGGTGTCACCAACGCCTTTTGTCCACTAGCAACAAGCATCAGCCTAGGATGATGCCTTATGTTAAAAAACAAGGTGCATTATTTCTCCTAGAAATAAGCTTATAACAAGGCAAAATCCCCTCAAATTTTGTTGGCACATTTAATCTAGGGATTTAGGCAAAATGACAATATTTTTGTGTAACAGATTCCCCCCCAAAGTATCAAGTTAGAGGGATATGATAGGTGAAATAATTTTATAGATGTGGTTTGGAGGATGAGGAAAAATACTGTCATTTTAAGACCTTTCATTATACTAGGATACCCTAAGCTATGTACTTTGACTTGACTTAAAACATGGATGCCGACTAATACATTGTAGATCCATACATAAATGGACAGGTCATGGTTACCGACATACACTGTAGATCCATGATGAACAACAATCAAATTTGGACATAGCTTCCAAACACACACTGTATATTTATGTTATCATGAATCAAACTTGAGCATAACCACCAGACATACATTGTTTACCGAGAAAATGTGGTTAGTGCGGACAAAAACCGTTTCCCTATTGTAATGGTTTAGATATAGAACAAAAAAAAAACAAACATGAAATCCTTTCCCTAGATTTAATAAGATTACTTGATCTTAATGAAGCCTTACCTTGTTTCTAAAGGTTATCCCTGCTAGATGGAAATCCTCAACTCAATTGACGTTGACAAATTTGCACAAATCAATGTTAATGTTTTGAGAAATAATGGAGATTCTTGAAATTTAAATTTTTTATCAATGTTATGCAGAGGACCTATAGCAATTCACAATATAATCACACACAATAATTCATCCACAACACAAGATGTACCTTAGGGAAAATCCTCATAATAGAGAGGATGAAAAATCCTAGCAATTCTACAGAGTATAATAGATAGATTGCAGAGAATGACTTTTACAACATAAGAATATTTCTCGATAAAATATAATACTGAGCAATAGATAAGAAAGATCCATTGTTACAACTGTTATGAACTTTACATATGCCTAACATATTAATAACAATCCATAATGGCTACCATGTAAAACCTAGAGATGGTTGCATGAGAATTATCCGCACACGCATTACAATTTCCAATTTCCCTTTTTTGAATAATCAATTCATTCATTGAATCTCCATCATGCACAACTAACGTTCCATACCTTCAATCATGGATATTAATTGATAGTTAAATGACATTGGAGTGAAATCAGTCTCTAACTAAATATTGATCACTTAGTTAACATGCTAACGTAAGTGTCATAGTGCAATAACTCAAGTGTCACATGAAACACACCTCTTTAATTGAAGTATCGTCCTTTGATTAACTAAAGTGTCTTCTCTTAGTATAACTAAAGTGTAAACAATTTATTTAACTAGTCCATATTTATTTAATTACATAGTTAACCATTATTAACTGAGTCTTAATGATTAACAAACATTGAGATCATATTTACTTAACTGAATGTTGATCATTAATAGTTCAACTGATGCTTTAACTAAATCACTGATTGGGGCATTCATATTTAACTAAATCTTTATAACTTGAGTTCACTTCAAATTCTCTTTCTCTCATAATCTTTTTATAATACTACATCGTCTATGTTTAATCATTTATCATATCATATAATACTCAGAAGAATTGTCACACATACTAATGAACATATGTATTACCCCGAACCATGTAGTCATATGCTAAAGTAATTCACTCTAGAGGTGGCCAGTCTCTAGAGAAGACTTAATAGATTTATCCATCTTGATTAACCATGATTAGTAATACATCACATAGTATAACCTCATGACTTGATACAACACAATTCATATATTGATACACCACAAGCTATATGGTCTTGATACAACACACGACTCCATAACTTAATACAACATAAGTTCCTGAACACAATACAACATATGTTCCAAACTTGATACACCACAAGTCTCTGACCTTGATACAACACAAGGTCCCGATCTTAATAAAACGTAATATACTGATCTTAATACAACACAAGATCATAGTATAGGATTCTCTCATGACCTCAACATCCTAGCATAATACAACACAAGCTCTTAACTTAATACACCATAAGTTGATGAACTTAATACAAAATAAGTTCCAAACTTGATACAACAAAAGTCTCATGGAAAGGTTTCTAAACTTAATACAACATAAGTTCTGGACTTGATACAACACAAGTCTCATGGAGAGTGTTTCCTGATGCTATACATTTAACACTCCCTCTTAGTGAGGGAGGCATTCTCTGCTTTACTAGGAATTTCTTGCCATACCAAGATCATCTCGAAAGTAACTCAACTTCGTCACTGGAAACAACTTGTCCATAAATTTGCAATCTTCTCATTAGTAGCTACGTAGTAAAATTCATTTTACATGACCATGACTCCGATGAAGTAAAACTTCATCTCAATGTGTTTTATCATAACACACATATGGTTATTCATAAATCTTAACTATTAACACCTAATAATTGTAGGCTCAAGTATTTCACTCTCGCAGGTAGCTTCTTAAGCTACACTACTCCTTAGCATGTAGTACTATTTGCAAAACACATTTGGTTTTGTATTAATCTCTGACATACATCTTGCTTTTGTAGTACTAACCGAAATACACTTCGCTTTTGTAGTACTAGCCACAATTTACATCTCTTATCTCAGGATAAAATAATAGCTGAATAACAAAATCATATAATAGGTATGCCATGTATCAAAATACAATAAAGAGCTTATTCTAATGTACCTTAAAGGTACTTAAACATATGATTATTAGTAAGCATAAAATACAACATGTCTACTCAAAGACTAACCAACTACTTACGTATAAAAGCATCATTTGGATCTGATACAGAATATAGTTTCTAAGAAATGGAAACCATGGATTTTAAATCCATCATATACAACATTATACAACAAATGTGTAATATCATGCAGAAATAAAGTCTCATCTTTTCTTTCATTCAACATTTGTTGACTTCTTTAATCTTCTCGTATCTAGAGAAGTTCTTTATGAGCTTTCCATTCTCTATGATGTTTTTCAAGGCCTAATAGGCTTTGTCAGTGATTCTTCTCTTTATACTACAACACCCCAACTACCTATCCGAGAGGTTTAACTGTTCTCTAATAATCCAGACTATGACTCTTCTTGAGTATCAATAATCTCTAAGAATTTGAACATGCATATGCTCATGTGGATTCTCTCCACAAGGTATCACAACCCCTGGATGACTGAGTCATGTACCATGGCTAATCGATGGGGACTTTATCTGCTATCTCCTTTGAAGACACATCAATACTCCCTCTTCAACTAGAGGAGTTTTTATGTACTATACCAAACTTGTACTGGAAATAGGATTAGTAAGAATGTTGGCAATGCTACTCATCTATGGATATGTACCATGTCTCAAATATAACTGACTAGGAACCTCATAAAGCTTTAGTTCTTTACAACATGGTATATTTAGAGCAACATAAGTGATGTTTCCTCAATCACTATACTAGTCATATTTCATATATCTTTAAAACTCTATTTCACTGATCAAGACACATCTGAGTCCACATACACTTGTACCAAGTAGGTATCACAATACATGCTTTGTTGTACATGTTTATGTATAGACTGCAAAGAATATAATATATCCCGGGACCTGTGACTAACCATATACATCTCAACTAGCTTGAGATCCTCCAAATATGAAATAGGAGTTATAAACTTTCAGGTTTATCTTTATATGTGTGGCCATGGATTTATAGTCCATCATCCTAAAACTCTTTGTTATATTTTTATCAATTAGACAGTATGATATTAGGATCTTATCTGAGATAATAACATGCACATCAATCAATCACAAGAGAAAATATACACAAAGATTTTCCTCGAGGAAACCATAAAGGAGAAAACCCCGCAACTTCCTCAGAGATAGAATGAGCACCAATGGTAGCAGTAAAACCCAAAGACAAAAAAGATGATCTCCAACAGTTGTTCTCTCTCTCACTTGAGCGATATTCTTCTCTCTCACCTATGCGCTATAATTGGGTGAGTGTGTGTGACAAATAGAGAGGTTCACTCTCTATTTATACTAGTTTCCAACTTTACAATTACTTACCAAGGCCGAATTCACTAGGAGAGTCTAATAACCCTAGTGCCCCTCAACTGTGGGGAATTTGCCCCCCAATCAACAAGGATGGTTAACCTCAACTCAATTGTGGGGACTATTTCCCTGAATTACAACAGAGTTTTAACCTTAATGACTTTACATGACTCTCCTGATAGGAACATCGGGGTACAATGAAATACAAATGATTCTCTTGATAGGAACATCAAGGTACAATACAAGTGAATACATTTTGAAGTTACAAATACATCAACACTCCTTCTTAACTAGGAAGGTATTCTCTTGACACAATTCATTAGCACAAGTCTTCGTCAATGGATCGTCATCAAAGCTAGATCATCACTGGATCATCGTCATCATCACTACTCCCGCTATCTCGATCAAATGGTGCTATCTCTCAATTCTTCCCATTATAGGAAGTTCTATAGAGCCAACCCTTTTTCATGCTGGTTGTAGGAATAACCTCCATGTAGGTCTTCATCTTCTTCATCAATTATATCTGACCATGGGAAGAACACATCCAACATCCATATCTGAAAGGCCCAACACTTATATTTGACCCAGTTAGAAGGGCCCAACACTTATATCTAACCTAGTCAGAAAGGCCCAACACTTTCTAACCATGGGAGGCCCGACCTGCCACCATGTCAGAAAGGCCCAAAATTTATATCTGACCATGGGAGGCCCAACCTGCCACCATGCCAGAAATTCCCAACACTTACATATGACCATGGGAGGGCCATCCTGCCACCATGTTAGAAAGGCTCATCACTCACATCCTCCGGCATGGTAGGAAACACCATCTACCATCCAAGAAAAGGTCTGGCACTTACATCCTCCAGCATGGTAGGACACACCATCTACCATATAAGGAAATTCCCAACACTTACATCCTCCTGCATGGTAGGACACACCATCTACCATCCGAGGAAAGGCCCAGCACTTACATCCTCCGGCATGGTAGGACACACCATCTACCATCTGAGGAAAGGCCCAACACTTACATCTAACCATGGGAGGAACCAATCCTACCACCATGTCAGAAGGGCTATGCACTTACATATGACCATGGGATTCCCCGCCTACCACCATGTCACAAAATCTTTGCACTTACGTCTGACCATGGGAGGCCCTGCCTACCGCCATGTTAGAAGGGCACATGGACTCATCACTTCCCCTTGGAAGGAAACTCAATATGGAGAACACCAAGGTTCTCCCTGAAGTACTCAAACTTCACTTTGGCCATTTCTAGGATAGAATCACATTAGGGATGATTACGTACAAGGATAACTTGCGAGCTTCGCTAGGACTGATTACATCCAAGGACAACCTACATGACCATTTACACTTGAGCCACCTATGAGCTTCGCTAGGATTTTATGCTAAAAAAAACTTTCTCACCGGCTATGCTAGAACACCCTCTTTCGAGAGATATTGATATGGGTCACATACTGGAGCTTCACTGCTCCTCTCTACATCATACAAAAATGCAAGTCAGATCAATCAAATCAAATAGTAGTTTTCAAAAGAAACATACTACCTCCCAAATAGCCAAGTAAGTGGCAACATATTTTGCCTCGGCTGTTCTCAGTGCCATGTAGGACTCCTTCCTGCTAGACTAAGAGATCACACCTGATCTCATACTAAAGAAGCACCTCAAAGTGCTATTTCTATCAATGGCACTGCATGCCCAATCTAAATCTACATAACACTCCAGGTTAATCTTCTGATTCGCTTCATACTTGATCCCATAGTCAATTGTACCCTTTAGGTACCTCACTGCATGCTTTGCAACTATCAGGTGAACATGTCTCATATCCAAGTAGGAACTGGCTCAATGTGTTCACAGCAAAGAAAATATCTGGTCTCGTATTTGTTAGGTACATCAAGGACCCAATCATCTGACGATACATCATAGCATCAACCGTCTCTGATGAAGTATCACTAAATAGCTTCAGGTTCGATGCCATAGGTGTGGTCATGGCATTGTAGTCAATCATCCTGAACCTCTTTAGGATATCCACTGTATACTTCCCTCTTCCCAGGTATATTCCATCCATACTTTGCCACACCCCCATGCCTAGAAAATAGTGCATCATATCCAAGTCCTTCATCTCAAACTCAGCAGCAAGTCTCCTTCTTCCATATTTAATGATTTCCCCTTTTCTTGTCAGGAACAGGTCATTGACGTATAACAAGAGCACCACTGGTCTTCCTCCTTCAACCTTGAAGTAAAGGTTGGAATCTGCTTGCCATCAGTAATTTAACCATCCTATCGTACCATGTCGAACCTCATGATATTTTGCATTCACTCCCTCTGAAGTGGAGCATCATTCTCCCTCTGCCTTTCATACTCTATGTATTAAGACATTATGTACTGGAGTGACAACTAGCTTCCCATGCTACTAATATTCTATGTATCCATCTAGGGTCACTGGATACCAAGATCCTCTATCTTGAACATTTTGAAAAGTTCTTCTCGCATTGATTTGTGAGCTTGTCATCCTATATAGGATTTCATCTTCAACCTTGTAGAAAAGGTTAATATCTTCATCACTCTAAGTGATCTTCAAGCTCCTCATGTATGTGTTATCCCATGGGTGTATTCTGAGCTTGTACAAGGACTTCTTTAATTTGCACACATGAGTCTTCCTGTCATGTGTTTTAACTTCTAGTGGCTGCAAATGTCTATTTGTAGTCTATACCTTCTTTCCGTGGGAAGCCTTGTTCTACGATTTCCACGATGTTTCCATCTACTACATAATGGAACTTGTAGATCCATATGGAAGATACTACAGACTTCCCTTCAGGTCTCGATACTGCATCCTATACATAATTCTTCTTGAACTGGTACACTCCTTCCCTTTCTTCTTGGCTATTTATTCATAGATGTAAGGTTCTGCATCAATGATGTCACTCAACAGTGTCACATAACTGTACTTTGTCTAAGACCTCTTTCTTTCTTTGAAAGTATCATCATATTATTCTTCATCTTGTATTATTTCTTGAATTGTCATCACTTGTTCTTCGGAACAAGTCTCATCCTTCTTTTCTTGTAGGCGATTGTACGCGATCTTTCCTACAAGTCAAATGCATTAGTTGTATGGTTAGAAACATTTCACAATGCATATTCATAATGGAAAATTCTTATGCATAAATGTATAATCATGCTACTATTTTATCCAATACAACATTCATCCATATCTCACGGAAACTTTCTAGATTCCTTCTATCTCTACCATGACATCATTGAGATTATGCACTAATCCAATATGTCATCAAAGAGGTTTCATTCTATATAAGTAGAAATAGAGATTTGTATAGCACCATGAGATACTTACCCATCACATGCATATTAGTAGTATACTGTCATTAATGCAAACATTCTATCATGCATAACACATCGACTGAATATAAACAAATGCATAACAGAACAATATTATGAAATGACAATTGAATACTTATCTTTATTTGTTTCGTGGGTATACTCCTTCTTGAGCCTTCAACTTCATCATCTTCTTCATTCATAACAACATCACTTCTTATCCAAATTCTAATATGGATGAGAGGTTCTTCAAGATTTGAGTCCTTCGTATTCCTCATCGCTTGAGGGATCTTCTTTGGATCGTGAGATCTTGATCTTCAGTTGCTCCCATCTTCTCTTTCTCTTATTATGGTCCAAGATTCTTCTTGTGTGCACTCTTCCTAGAGTCTGCTGAAATTAATCACTCTCTTTTGGCACATATTCCTTGAATGAATGAATCCCATGATCCTGGGAGACCATTCAAGGTGGTTATCACAATTTTTGTATTCTCTACTTCTTCATGCACTGCTTCAAGTTGTTCTTTGATTTGAGAGACCCTTGTAAAGTATGACTATATGGTCTCTGCATTCTAGATCTTTACATTCTTCAACTAGTTTCTCAAATTCATCTTTTGATTTATGTTCTTCCCTTCAAATAGCTTGGTTAAGGAATAAAACATCTCTTTAGGTGTCTTTAGGGAAGACACTTGTGGTATAAGGTTATCCTTGATTGAATCAACAATGATCTTCTTGGCCTTGACCAAGTTCATCTTGTGTAAGGCTTTAGCCTCATCTCCCTCTGGAATTGGAACCTCTCCACTTATGTAGGTATCCAATTCATTTTCTTCAAGAACTAGTGAGATCCTATACTTCCATGCTTGGAAGTTGTCAGTTTCATCAAGCTGGTGTGATTAGTCATTTTGAAATGAGAACCTCAAATGTAAATAGAAAAATATTAGATGTTATCTATTTGAGGTGTCTGTCTTGGTTCTAGAGCTGGATGATCTAGGGTTTGTCAGAGAAACCCTAATTTTCAAAACCTGGAATCTTTTAGATCTAATTGTATAGAAAGATGGGCCTCCTCAAGGTGATCTGTCCAATGTACTCCTTTTGTGAAATCAGTCGAGGGAAGCTCCAAGAATAGGAAGCCCTAGTTTTCTAATTTCTTCTATAGAAATGCCTAATATTGTTTCTGCAGCATATTTGAAAGTACTTCTCCTCGGTGTCTAAAATTTTGTACTGAGTTAGCCTCTTTTGTCCTATTTCCAACACTGTAGGTTTGAGTAGAATTGGTTTCACCAATTGGGACTTATGAGAGTTTTCCCAAGGTGACTTCTCTCAGGACTGTTCAACATAGCAAACTAGTACAGAATTTCGTGTGTCATTGTTTCACCTTCGGGGTCTAAAATTTTTACCACTAAAACTAAATTTGATGCCTTATCTAGAACATCTTGCTAAATGTCATTTGGACCTTCGTATCCCAATATATAGCAATTCTCGCTAGGTGTCCTGTTTAGGGATGAATCTTGGAAGAGGCTGGAACCCTGAATTGGAGGAATCATATATCCCAGAATATAGCAAATCTGAGGCTGAAAGTTTTACATAGGGTAAATCAAGCATTTATATTTGGTCTGTGAAAATTTTGTCTCCTGATCTTGCTTCAATCTCAGGATATAGCGAATGCACCAAAACTATTAGTTTTAGTATTTTAGGGTTTTCAGGCTTGGGGTCAAACTAGGGTTTGACTTTCCTAGAGTTTTACCAAACCAAAAATTTCGACCTTCGTCTCTAAATTTCAATTTTGAGGAGGAGAGAAATCCTCTACCGGGCTCACTCAAAATTTGCACTTCTGTGAAAATCCCTAATTGGTGCTGCAGTGGTAGGTCAAAAAATGAAAATGCCCGGAATCAAATTTCTCTTCGATAGAAAGATGCATCGCTCAATGGAGAGTTATGCTATCCTCCTTTTATTGATGATCTGTGGAGAGAGACCCAAAAAGTAAGAAGCCATAGGTTCTGTAGTTGCACAATGTCTTCTTCTCAGGTTAGCTTTGATACCATGTTATATTTTTGTCAATTAGACAGCATGATCTTAGGATCTTATCTAAGGGAATAAAATGCACAAAAATCAATCATAAGAGACAATAAACAAAAAGATTTTCCTTGGGGAAAACATAAAGGAGAAAACCCCGCAACTTCCTTAGAGATAGAATAAAAACCAATGGCAGCAGTAAAACCTAAATACAAAAAGATGATCTCCAACAACTGTTCTCTCTCTCTCACTTGAGCAAGCTTCTTCTCTCTCACCTATTCGCTATACATGGGTGAGTGTGTGTTACAAATAGAGAGGATCACTCTCTATTTATACTAGTTTCTGACTTGACAATTACTTACCAGGGCCGAATTCACTAACAGAGTCTAATAACCCTAGTGCCCCTCAACTGCGGGGAATTTTCCCCCTGATCAACAAGGAGGGTTAAACTCAACTCAATTGTGGGGACTATTGCCCCAACTTACAATGGAGTTTTAACCTCAATGAATTTACATGACTCTCCCGATAGGAACATTAGGGTACAATGAAATACAAATGATTCTCCCAATAGGAACACTGGGGTACAATATAAGTGAATACATTATGAAGTTACAAATACATCAACACTCTTTAGGCTCATTTACTACACATTTTCCTTAACTAAGGAAAACCTTTGTTTGGTCACTACCACACCACTAATCATAAGAATCATAAAAATATTCTTGAATATAGCTCTCAAATTCCTTCTGAATATGAGTATCATGTAGGTCTCCTTTAAAAAAAAAATACATCAACCTATTTTACTGGTTCTTCAGGAGCTAGTGAATATAGTTACTCCCTCTCACTATTAGGATGTGAGAATCATAATCTGGATCCTCTTTCATGGAGACTCATGCTCATCTATGTTTGAATATCTTCTTGACACATGAATGTAAATAAGATAGTTTAATTATCTTCAAGAGTCTTTACATATCTTAGAATAGGATTAGGGATTCTATTTTCGACTTCTTCCTAATACATAGGAACCTCCTGATCTGCTACCAGAAGCTTCTTGCTTCACAACATCCGACTCTTAGGAAATCCATTAGAATTAATCCTCATTCAATACATGTAATTTTTATTTGTAGGTAAAGGAATACAATTTTTCTCTACAAGCCAAATTCAATTATGTTATTAGAAACTTTGCATAATCTAGTCATTTCAATAAAATGATAAACAATACAGACTGACATGCAAAGAATTTTATCCAATGTTTCAGTATAACCATATCTAATGAATTTTAATCACATGAATAATTCAATGTATTTGCAATGTTTCATATAGTTATGTACACATTAAATCAATGTTTCGACATAACCCCATTCATATTTCATCTAATGTTTTGCACTTCTATATCGGTCTTATATTTAGATCTCATGAAGGTTTATGCAACACATGATCATGGAAAATTTTAGGGGCGAAATTTAGCCCATGGGAAAAATTAAAGGGGTCACCAAAAAGCAGAGGGTGATTTTTCAACATAGCAAAGGTTTTTTTAATTTTAATATATTAGCCCATTTTTTATAAAACCCCTAACAATATTAAATATATTAGCCAACAATGTAAAATACGCAAAACCAAATTTTGCCCATTGAAAGGATACCCGAAATCATGTGCTCGCCTAGATTTTCGGGTAATGAAGAAACACCACTCCTGGTTCACCTTGATTTTCGGTGATGGACCAAATAAATGGTTGGTTCACCCATATAATGGAGAAAAAAATTGCTAGTTCACCATTGAATTTCGGTGATGGAAGGAAAAATTGCTGGCTCTCCATCCATTTATGGATCGTAGGAGCAATTTGTTTAGAATATTGGTTGATTTCTCCTAAAATCAAGTGATTTTTACCTTCAATCACTACGAATTTGAGTCTTGACCATTTCAGCCCCAAATTTGGGAAAAAAATCCCTATATAATTCCACAGCCCATAGGAATCTAAAGAATCAATTCAATCTGGTTCTGGACTCCGCGACTCTGCTTCAGCCTTCAAGCTTCCGATTTGGACTCTGGGACTTCGGTTCAGTCTTCGAGATTCCGATCTAGACTCTGTAGAGTGCTTTAAATAGGTTTGTTATAAAATTTCTTCTTTGCTAGCCTTTGCCTTTATCCAAAATATGCTTTAATAAATAATCATAAACTTAAGTACCATCGTTTGGCAGTTACTGTAACTAAATTTGATATTAAGTGTTTTTCCATGACCCTGGTTCTATTGGTTAATCATCTACTTATTGGTTTTCATGGAGGACCTTATTCACCATTCACGAAATTTAGTACGACATGATGTTACGGAATATATTATCTACATAGTGCATTTAGGCATGGGCTTTATAAGACTTCTGTCAAAATTGTTCTGAAAGAAATAGGGGACTGTTGAGTGAATGTGAACATTTTACCAACAAATTGACTATCAACAATGCTTTTTGGATTACTATTGACTAAAAATGAAGGATATGCATGCACTCCAGTGGATACCCAATCTAGCCACATTATGCAATAATGTCCAATTGTAGGATATAAAGAATGTATGCAATAATGTCCAATAGGAGTGCGTTAATGATTTCTTTTTTTTTATTCTGAAGAGCTTCTCTGTTAACTTTCAAATTTTTCTCTCAAGACTAGTTTTCCATAGCTGTCCAGAGATCCCAGGATACCATATCTACAATTCCTAACCTAACTATATGCCTTTTTCATTAACTCATAATTCCTCATCCCTCCATAACTAAAAAAGAATCTGAGCAAATTATGAATAGAGGCCATGCACAAAATGGTCAAACTAAAATTCAGGGCTATCACTATATATTTTTGTTTACGTTTTCTATGGAGTTTTCCTTGGTCACTCGAACTACAATATTTGCAATCATCACATTCATTAAATGTCTTCTTTGCCACTCCAAATCCACATTAGACTCTATGAACTACATTGTGGTTATTGATGGGTTCACCTTTCTCCTGATATCATTCTCCACATCGTCAAACCAATCATCTAGTAGCAATTCACCAACCTTTAATTTAACTAAATCCAATAACTTCCTAGTCACTCAATCAAAACATATAGTTTGATTGGACTATACATTTGATCATTGTAAAACTGGCATTCTATTTATTTATTTGTCTAATATCAATGATTCTGCTTCCAATTGTTGTTAACAGAGGAGAGTTATGTTCTCCTTTGCCATCCTAACATCCCCTCACCAAAAGTGCCTACTACTATGATCTATGCATTGGTCACTCTTTTAATCACTCATACACATGTAGTCCAAATGCCTTATAGTTATTGCCACAAAATCAATTAACATACTAATATTCCTCAGTGTCACAAGCTTGTTGATACTCCTATGGTCACTTGTTGCAAGTTAAGTAAGGACTATGGATCTTTGGAAGTAGATCATTGGATGTTCATTGGATTCATTTATCACTCCTCAGTAATATTTTATCACTCTCATAGTGTTTGGGATATTGAACGCTAGGATATGCACCCATTTGAATACCTGTCATATTTCAGCTGAGTGGTGAGATAATGGAATCTAACAATCATGGTAGCTAACAATCGATGCATATACTTGAATTATTGTACTAGGTATATCTGATTTTCCTTTTCTGTGAAAGTATTCTCTTCATCCTGCCATTATTTGGCGACTTCAACCAAGTTAGGGTTTTCTTCTCTAAAGGTTTACATGAACTATTTACTTAGTATACCTTCAAGCTTTCACAGTTTATACATTTGACCAATAACATCCATCTCATATCATCATTATAGGCTAAGGTTGTAGGCCTAGAGGAGATAAAGAAGAACATCACTCTTGTTGATGTTATGAAACAATGAAAGGTATTTATCATGTTTTGGGAAATAGTAAAATCAAAAATAAAATTTTATGCCCAAAGTTCAGGAGATTCTTCCAAAAAACCTTCAGCCTTATAGGCCCATAGTGCATACAAAATTTTCAGAAAGTTCATACGGCTATACTGCTTAAAAAATCGCCCTAGTAATAATATGCATTTGAAAAACATATAATCTTACATATTTATTGGAAAACATGGCCACTATGGTTTTCATCCATGTACTGGTCATTTTGAACCTGAGCCTGAACTTGGGAGCTTGGACCTTCAAATCTTCCCATAGTAGTCTGTTGGATGCATTTTTGAGTTGGATTGTCAAAACTCTGCACCTTATCTGCTTCTCTTAGGCATATATGCTGCTGCTGGTAGGTGGGGTAGCATTAAAAAGGTAAGGGAAATGATGAAGGAGAGGCGTATGGAAAAGACACCTGGATGTAGTTGGATTGAGATCAACAAACTAGTTCATGCTTTCATTGTAGCAGACAGGTCACACCTACACATTTAAAACAACAATGCAATGTTGGGAAGATTATCTTGGAAAACAAGATGGAAGGCTATGGTTCATATGAAGTCTGTGCTAATGATGATAAAAATAAAGAACATTTCTCTGTTTTTAACATATTCATAGATAATAAATTTGCGTTGATGAAACATGTCCATTGGAATAACTATTTGAGTTTCCAAGAACCTTCAAATTAGTAACCTTTGCCACTTTTCAATCAAATTCCTCCCCAAGGCTCTTAAACAAGAAATTACAAGAAATTATTATAAGAGGTGATAAATGTAACCATCGCAAAGCTAGATAATATTCATGTGTGTGATTATTGGTGATGTGAAGCCATGCTCATATCATGCTACTAAAAAGGGAGCCAAATGAAACAATTTTGAGCAAGGGATATATAATTCTTGCTTGGAAAACTACATAAGAAAATTAAATATTCAACTGAACAATAAAAATAAAGATTTTGTATGACACCCAATATAGTTTACAACTGCAAGAAATGAGGTCCTCAACTAAATTGTTTCCTCCTAGAAGCCCACTAGGCAACCCATAGTTCAAAAAAGGATATAAGACTAATGGAAATTTCCTCTCAAACTCTTCGCATTTTAACCTTCAAGAAGACTTCTTCAAGAGCAGGATGGGACTACATGGGAAATGCACATCGCATCTAGGAATATCACAACTAAATGGTTTGAGGAATTTTGGAAGCTTCTCTTAGTATATTAATTTGGTCACATTCCAAGTGAGGCAAACAATGAAAAATTGTTTGCATTATAACAAAATCAAGCGCGTAGCTAACCTAACATTTGTGGTAAGGGACTATTTTTATTTTCAATATCAAGAGTAGAGTTTGAGTCTCTAATGGCAGAATTAGTGTGTTAATGATTTCTTGTTTTTTATTCAGAAGAGCTTCTCTGTTAACTTTCAAATTTTTGTCTCAAGTGTAGGTTTCCATATCTTTCTAGAGATCCCAGGATACCATATCTACAATTCCTAAAATAACTATATGCCTTTTTTTATTAACTCATAATTCCTTATCCTGCCATAACCAAGAAAGAATCTGACCAGATTATGAATAGAGACCATGCACACAATGGTCAAACTAAAATTCAGGGCTATCACTATATATTTCTGTTCAAATTTTCTGTGGAGTTTTCCTTGATCACTCGAACAACAATATTTGCAACCCTCACATTAATTAAATGTCTTCTTTGCCACTCCAAAGCCACATTAGACTCTATGAACTACACTCTGGTTACTGATGGGTTCACCTTTCTCTTGATATCATTCTCCACATCGTCAGACTAATCATTCAGTATCAATTCACCAACATTTAATTTAACTAAGTCCAATAACTTACTACTCACTCAATCAAAACATATAGTTTGATTGGACTATAGCTTTGATTCTTGTAAAAATCACATTTTGTTCATTCATTTGTCTAATATCAATGATTCTACTTCCAACTGCTGTCAACAGAGGAGAGTTATGTTATCCTTTGCCATCCTAACATCCCGTTGCCGAAAGTGCCTACTACTACGGTGTATGCATTGGTCACTCTGTTAATCACATGTACGCATCTAGTCCAAATGCCTTATAGTTATTGCCACAACATAAATTAACAAACTGATGTTCCTCAGTGTCATAATCTTGTTGGTACTCTTATGGTCACTGGTTGCAAGTTAAGTAAGGATGATGAATCTCTGGAAGTAGATCATTGGATGTTCATTGGATTCATTTATCACTCCTCGGTAATCTTTTATCACTCTCACAGTGTTTGGGATATTGAACGATAGGATATGCACCCAATTGAATACCTGTCATATTTTTGCTGAGTGGTGACCTAATGGCATCTAAAAATCATGGTAGCTAACAATTGAAGCATATACTTGAAGTATTGTACTAGGTATATCTGATTTTCCTTTTTTGTTCAAGTATTCTCTTCATCCTGCCATTATTTGGTGACTTCAACCAAGTTAGGGTTTTATTCTCTAAAGGTTTACATGAACTGTTTACTTTGTATACCTTCAAGATTTCACAGTTTATACATCCGACCAATAATATCCATCTCACATCATCATTATAGGATAAGGTTGCAGGCCTAGAGGCGATAAATAAGAACATCACTATTTTTGATGTTATGAAATACTAAAAGGTCTTTATCATCTTTTGAGAAACAATAATTTCAAAAATAAAATTTTATGCCCAGAGTTCAGCAAATTCTTCCAAAAAACCTTCAGCCTTGTAGGCCCATAGTGCATACAAAATTTTCAGAAAGTTCATACGGCTATACTGCTTAAAATTTTTCCCTAGTAATAATATGCATATGAAAAACATATAATCATTACATATTTATGAGAAAACATGGCCACTATGGTTTTAATTCATGTACTGGTCATTTTGATCCTGAGCATGAACCTAGGAGGTTGGACCTTCAAATCTTCCCATAATAGCCTATTGGACACATTTTTGAGTTGGAATCTCAAAAATATGCACCTTATCTGCTTCTCTTTGGCATATATGCTGCAACTGGTAGGTGGGATAGCATTAAAAAGGTAAGGGAAATGATGAAGGAGAGGCATGTGGAAAAGACACCTGGATGTAGCTGGATTGAGATCAACAAACTAGTTCATGCTTTCATTGTAGCAGACAGGTCATAGTTACACATTTAAAACAACAATGCAATGTTGGGAAGATTATCTTGGAAAACAAGATGGAAGGATATGGTTCATATGAAGTCTGTACTAATGATGTTAAAAATAAAGAACATTTCTCTGTTGTTAACATATTCATAGATAATAAATTTGCGCTGATGAAACATGTCCATTGGAACAACTATTTGAGTTTCCAAGAATCTTCAAATTAGTGGCCTTTGCCACTTTTCAATCAAAGGTCCTCCCCAAGGCTCTTAAACAAGAAATTATTGTGAGAGGTGATAAATGTAACCATCGCAAAGCTAGACAATCTTCCTCTGTGGGATTATTGGTGATGCGAAGCCATGCTCACATCATGCTACTAAAAAGAGAGCCAAATGAAACAATTTGGAGCAGGGCATATATAATTGTTGCTTGGAAAACTACATAAGAAAAGTAAATCTTCAACCGAACAATAAAAAAAATATTTTGTACGACACCCAATATAGTTTACAACTGCAATAAATGAGGCCCTAAACTAAATTGTTGCTTCCTAGAAGCCCACTGGGAAGCTCATAGTTCACAAAAGGAGGTAAGACTAATGGAAATTTCCTCTCAAACTCTTCGTAATTTAACATTCAGGAAGAATGCTTCAAGATCAGGATGGGACTGCATGGGCAATGGACATTGCATCTGGGAATATCATAACTAAATGGGTTGAGGAATTTTGGAAGCTTCTCTTAGTAGATTAATTTGTTCACATTCCAATTGAGGCAAACAATGAAAAATTGTTTGCATTATAACAAAATCAAGCATATAGCTAACCTAGCATTTGTGGTAAGGGACTATTTTTATTTTCAATATAAAGAGTAGAGTTTGAATCTCTAATGGCAGAATCAGTGTGTTAATGATTTCTTGTTTTTTATTTAGAAGAGCGTGTCTGTTAAATTTCAAATTTTTGTCCCAAGTGTAGGTTTCCATATCTTTCCAGAGATCCCAGGATACCATATCTACAATTCCTAACCTAACTATATGCCTTTTTTATTAACTCATAATTCCTTATCCCGCCATAACTAAGAAAGAATATGACCAGATTATGAATAAAGGCCATGCACAAAATGGTCAAACTAAAATTCAGGGCTATCACTATATATTTCTGTTCAAATTTTCTGTGGAGTTTGCCTTGATCACTCAAACAACAATATTTGCAACCCTCACACTCATTAAATGTCTTCTTTGCCACTCCAAAGCCACATTAGACTCTATGAACTGCACTCTGGTTACTGATGGGTTCACCTTTCTCCTGATATCGTTCTCCACATCGTCAGACCAATCATTCAGTAGCAATTCACCAACATTTAATTTAACTAAGTCCAATAACTTACTACTCACTCAATCAAAACATATAGTTTTATTGGACTATAGCTTTGATTCTTGTAAAAATGACATTCTGTTCATTCATTTGTCTAATATCAATGATTCTACTTCCAATTGCTGTCAACAGAGGAGAGTTATGTTATCCTTTGCCATCCTAACATCCCGTTGCCGAAAGTGCCTACTACTATGGTCTATGCATTGGTCACTCTGTTAATCACATGTACACATATAGTACAAATGCCTTTTATTTATTGCCACAACATCAATTAACAAATTGATGTTCCTCAGTGTCACAAGCTTGTTGGTACTCCTATGGTCACTGGTTGCAAGTTAAGTAAGGATGATGAATCCCTGGAAGTAGATCATTGGATGTTCATTGGATTCATTTATCACTCCTTGGTAATCTTTTATCACTCTCACAGTGTTTGGGATATTGAACAATAGGATATGCACCCAATTGAATACCTGTCATATTTCAGCTGAGTGGTGAGCTAATGGCATCTAAAAATCATGGTAGCTAACAATCGATGCATATACTTGAAGTATTGTACTAGGTATAGTATGATTTTCCTTTTCTGTTCAAGTATTCTCTTCATCCTGCCATTATTTGGTGACTTCAACCAAGTTAGGGTTTTATTCTCTAAATGTTTACATGAACTATTTACTTAGTATACCTTCAAGATTTCACAGTTTATACATTCAACCAATAACATCCATCTTGCATCATCATTATAGGATAAGGTTGCAGGCCTAGAGGTGATAAATAAGAATATCACTCTTTTTGATGTTATGAAACACTGAAAGGTCTTTATCATCTTTTGAGAAACAATAATTTCAAAAATAAAATTTTTGCCTAGAGTTCAGCAGAATCTTCCAAAAAACTTTCAACCTTATAGGACCATAGTGCATACAAAATTTTCAGAAAGTTCATATGGCTATACTGCTTAACAAATTGCCCTAGTAATAATATGCATATGAAAAACATATAATCATTACATATTTATGAGAAAACATGGCCACTATGGTTTTAATCCATGTACTGGTCATTTTGAGCCTGAGCATGAACCTTCAAATATTCCCATAATAGCCTATTGGACGCATTTTTGAGTTGGACTATCAAAACCATGCACCTTATCTGCTTCTCTTAGGCAAATATGCTGCAACTAGTAGGTGGGATAGCATTAAAAAGGTAAGGGAAATGATGAAGGAGAGGTGTGTGGAAAAGATGCTTGGATGTAGCTGGATTGAGATCAACAAACTAGTTCATGCTTTCATTGTAGCAGACAGGTCATAGTTACACATTTAAAACAATAATGCAATGCTGGGAAGATTATCTTGGAAAAAAAGATGGAAGGATATGGTTCATATGAAGTCTCTACTAATGATGATAAAAATAAAGAGCATTTCTCTGTTGTTAACATATTCACAGATAATAAATTTTCGTTGATGAAACATGTCCATTGGAACAACTATTTGAGTTGCCAAGAACCTTCAAATTAGTGGCCTTTGCCACTTTTCAATCAAAGGTCCTCCCCAAGGCTCTTAAACAAGAAATTATTGTGAGAGGTGATAAATGTAACCATCGCAAAGCTAGACAATCTTCCTATGTGGGATTATTGGTGATGCGAAGCCATGCTCACATCATGCTACTAAAAAGGGAGCCAAATGAAACAATTTGGAGCAAGGCATATATAATTGTTGCTTGGAAAACTACATAAGAAAATTAAATCTTCAACTGAACAATAAAAAAATATTTTGTACGACACCCAATATAGTTTACAACTGCAATAAATGAGGCCCTAAACTAAATTGTTGCTTCCTAGAAGCCCGCTGGGCAGCCCATAGTTCACAAAAGGAGGTAATACTAATGGAAATTTCCTCTCATACTCTTCGCATTTTAACATTAGGGAAGAATGCTTCAATATCAGGATGGGATTGCATGGGCAATGGACATCGCATTTGGGAATATCACAACTAAATGGTCTAACGAATTTTGGAAGCTTCTCTTAGTAGAGTAATTTGGTCACATTCCAAGTGAGGCAAACAATGAAAAATTGTTTGCATTAAAACAAAATCAAGTGTATCGCTAACCTAGCATTTGTGGTAAGGGACTATTTTTATTTTTATTATCAAGAGTAGAGTTTGAATCTCTAATGGAAGAAGCAATGTGTTAATGATTTCTTGTTTTTTATTCTGAAGAGCTTCTCTACTAACTTTCAAATTTTTGTCTAGAGTGTAGGTTTCCATAGTTGTCCATAGATCCCATGATACCATATTTACAATTACTAACGCAACTATATGATTTTTTCATTAAATCATAATTCCTCATCCCTCCATATAGTAAGAAATAATCTAAGCAAATTATGAATAGAGGCCATGCACAAAATGGTCAAACTAAAATTCGAGGTTGTCACTATATATTTTTGTTCAAATTTTTTGTGGAGTTTGCCTTAATCACTCAAACTGCAATATGTGCAACCCTCACATTCACTAAATTTCTTCTTTTCCACTCCAAAGCCACATTAGACTCTATAAACAAAATTCTGGTCACTAATGGGTTGACCTTTCTTCTGATATCGTTCTTTGTATCATCAGACCAAACATCCAATAACTATTTACCAACCTTTAATTTAACTAGGTCCAAACACTTACTACTCGCTTGATCAAAACATATAGTTTGATTGGACTATAGCTTTGATCATTGTAAAAATGGCATTCTATTTATTCATTTGTCTAATATCAATGATTTTGCTTCCAATTGTTGTCAACAGAGGAGAGTTATGTTATCTTTTGCCATCCTAACATCCCCTCGCCAAAAGTGCCTACTACTACGATCTATGCATTGGTCACTCTGTTAATCGCATGTACACATCTAGTCCAAATGCCTTATAGTTATTGCCACAAAATCAATTAACAGACTATTGTTCCTCAGTGTCACAAGCTTGTTGGTACTCCTATGGTCACTGGTTGCAAGTTAAGTAAGGATGATGAATCTCTGGAAGTAGATAATTGGATGTTCATTGGATTCATTTATCACTCCTCAGTAATATTTTATCACTCTCACAATGTTTGGGATATTGAATGATAGGATATGCACCCAATTGAATACCTATCATATTTCAGTTGAGTGGTGAGATAATGTCATCTAACAATCCTGGTAGATAGCAATTGATGCATATACTTGAAGTATTGTACTAGGTATGTTTGATTTTCCTTTTCTGTGAAAGTATTCTCTTCATTCTGTCATTATTTTGGTGACTTCAACCAAGTTAGCGTTTATTCTCTAGGGTTTACATGAACTGTTTACTTAGTATACCTTCAAGCTTTCACAGTTTAAGCATCCGACCAATAACATCCATCTCACATCATCATTATAGGGTAAGGTTGTAGGCCTAGAGGTGATAAATAAGAACATCACTCTTTTTGATGTTATGAAACAATGAAAGATATTTATCATCTTTTGGGAAACAATATTTTAAAAAATAAAATTTTATGCCTAGAGTTCAGTAGATTCTTCCAAACAACTTTCAGCCTTATAGGCCCATAGTGCATACAAAATTTTCAGAAAGTTCATATGGCTATATTGCTTAAAAAATTTCCCTAGTAATAATATGCATATGAAAAACATATAATCAGTACATATTTATGAGAAAACATGGCCACTATGGTTTTCATCCATGTACTGGTCATTTTAATACTGAGCCTGAACCTGGGAGCTTGGACCTTCAAATCTTCTCATAGTAGTCTGTTGGACGCATTTTTGAGTTGGACTCTCAAAACTATGCACCTTATCTGCTTCTCTTAGGAATATATGTTGCATCTTGCAGGTGGGATAGCATTAAAAAGGTAAGGGAAACAATGAAGGAGAGGCGTGTGGAAAAGACACATGTATGTAGCTGGATTGAGATGAACAAACTAGTGCATGCTTTCATTGTAGTAGACAGGTCACACCTACACATTTAAAACAACAATGCAATACTGGGAAGATTATCTTGGAAAACAAGATGGAAGGATATGGTTCCTATGAAGTCTTTGCTAATGATGATAAAATGAAAGAACATTTCTCTGTTGTTAACATATTCACAGATAATAAATTTGCGTTGATGAAACATGTCCATTAGAACAACTATTTGAGTTACCAAGAACCTTCAAAATAGTGGCCTTTGCCACTTTTCAATCAAAGGTCCTCCCCAAGGTTCTTAAACAAGAAATTATTGTAAGAGGTGCTAAATGTAAACATCGCAAAGCTAGACAATCTTCCTGTGTGGGATTATTGGTGATGCGAAGCCAAGATCACATAATGCTACTAAAAAGGGAGCCAAATGAAACAATTTGGAGTAGGGGGTATATAATTGTTTCTTGGAAAACTACATAAGAAAAATAAATATTCAACTGAACAATAAAAACAAAGATTTTGTATGACACCCAATATAGTTTACAACTGCAAGAAATGAGGTCCTAAACTAAATTGTTGCTTCCTAGTAGCCCACTAGGCAACCCATAGTTCACAAAAGGAGGTAAGATTAATGGAAATTTCTGTTGAATTTTCATATGCTAATCTAGATCATTAGTATTTCATTTCGATTTCATAACAAAAGCATATAAACAGGATCACTGAAAGGAAATTTCTATTGATTTTTCATATGCTAAGCTAGATCATTAGTATTTCATTTTGATTTCATAACAAAAGCATATAAACAGGATCAATGAAGGATAGACAAGCACAACCATACAAAAGGAACACAAAGAATTATCCTGGGAAAACCCTAAAGGGAAAAACCCAACAAAAGCTTCCTCAATATAGATGCCCCAAAAGATAAAAGATAAAACCAACAAGGAGATCAAAGCCCGATCCTCCTCCTTCTCCAGCTACTTTTCTCTTCTCCACTAATGCGCTACACAAGTGTGAGTGTGTGTGTTACAAATGAGGAGCACTATACCTCTATTTATATTCATCTATTCACTTAAGTTAACTCATTCAACATGTAGGCTTGAGTTAAATCATGTAGGCTCGAGTTACACATGTAGGCTCAAGTAACCACATTGGGGTGCTAATGATCCACCTTTACAATTAGAGGGGACTACCTCATGACTCTTATTAGTTCTTCTGATTAGGAGCATCGAGCTACAAAGTAATACAAGTGGTTCTCCCGATAGGACCATCGGGGACCACAAAAAGATACATATAGAATATTCTTCGAAGTTACAATATTTCAACAATCCCCCTTAACGAGAAGGGTATTCTATAACAACATTAACAACAACAATAATAGGAGAGAGAGAGAGATATGACATCATCAACATCATTAGGATAACACATCTAAAAATCATTGGAAGCTTTTCAACATCATGTAGTCTTCATCTTCAATCTTCATTCTTCATCATCATTAATACTTTGACTGCTTCGATCAGCAACATCTTCAGCACTTTGACCTTTCGATCAGCAACATCATCTTCAATACTTTGACCTTTCGGTCAGCAACATCATCTTCAGCACTTTGACCTTTCAATCAGTAACATCATCTTCAGCACTTTGACCTTTTGATTAGCAACATCATCTTCAACAAAACATCATTATAATCAAAACATCATCATCATCACACTCTGATCTTTCAATCAAAAACCTCATCATCATCAGCAACAACCTGCAAATCATAGTACGAAGACAAAGAAGTCTTTGGATCTCTTTTGGACTTACAGTCCAGGGATGATGCAATCCTACCACATTCTCTAGTACCGAAGTCACCGGATCCATTCTAAACTGAAGTTCAAGGATGATACAATCCTACCACCATCTCGATGATTGAAGTCATCGGATCCATTCTAAACCAAGGTTCACAGATGATACAATCCTACCACATTCTCGATGACCAAAGTCATTGGATCCATTCTAGTCATATGTCCTGGGATGATACAATCACCGGACCCATTCTGAACTGAGGTTCATGGATGATACAATCCCACCACATTCTTGATGGCTGAAGTCACCGGATCCATTCTAGACATATGTGCTGGGATGATACAATCACCGGATCCATTTTTAACTGAGGTTCATGGATGATACAATCCCACCACATTCTCGATGACCGAAGTCACTGGATCCATTCTAGACATATGTCCCGGGATGATACAATCACCAGATCCATTCTGAACCGAGGTTCATGGATGATACAATCCCACCACATTCTCAATGACCGAAGTCACCGGATCCATTCTAGACATATATCTTGGGATGATACAATCACCGGATCACTTTAGGGAAAGTTCCCAGGGATGATACAATCCCACCACATTCTCGATGACCGAAGTCTCTAGATCACTTTAGGGCAAGTGACCAGGGATGATACAATCCCATTGCATTCTAGAGGACTGAAGTCTCCGGATCACTTTAGGGAAAGTTCCCAGGGATGATACAATCCCATTGCAACATCACTACTCCCCCTTTCGGGGAAGGTCTTTTCGAGCCACACCAAGCTTGTCTCGAAAGTGTTCGAACTTTACTCGAGACAGAGGCTTTGTCAGCACATCATCACCTAAACCATCATCATCTACATATTTAGTATGTGAATACTGAATTATCACCATCTGTATCTCCAGTATGTGAATATTGAAAGCATCATCATCTATATATTGAGTATAGAAATACCGAATCACCATCATTTGCATCTACAGTATGAAACACCATCTATATCTTCAGTATGGGAATACTGAAATCATCATCATCTATATCTTCAGTATGGGAATACTAAAACATCATCATCTCTATATTCAATATAGAAATACTGAATCACAATCATCTGCATCTACATGATGTAAATACTAAAACATCACCATCTGCATCTTCACTCGTTTGTAGAAATACGGATTTCTATGTGTTACGACAGAGCACAGGGTTCTTTGTCATTACAACTTTGGTTATCACATAGAATCATTGTAGTATCCATCTTCAGGTCAAAGAGACCTGATATCAGCTTCTGAAGCCATATGGCTTGACAACTTAGAAGAGCAATTTGCTATGTATTCTACTTCAGCTGTGATAAGAGAAACACTGGACTGTTTCCTGCTAAACCATGAACTCATAGCAGACCCCAAACAAAAGCATATACCTGATGTGCTTTTCTTGTCTGAGGTACTTCCAGCCAAATCTACATATGTATAGCCATACAATATATACTCATGGCTACCATCATAGTATAGGTGAAAATCTATAGTCCCTTTCAGATATCTCATTACATGTTTTGCAGCTACCAAGTGAACTCGTCTAGGTTGAACTAGATATTGACTTAAGGTGTTCATAGCAAAACAAATGTATGGTCTAGTATTTGTTAAGTACATCAATGACCCAATGATATGTCTGTAATGAGTTACATCCACTAACTCTTATGAGTCATTGGCTAACAGCTTCAGGTTGGAATCCATGGGAGTAGCCATGGCTTTGCATTCCAACATATTGAATCTTTTCAATATCTCTACTGCATAATTTCCCTAGTTGAGAAAGATTCCTTCTGAAATTTTCCATACTTCCAGACCTAGGAAATAATGCACTAACCCGAGGTCTTTCATCTCAAATTCTTTTGCTAGTTTCTTCTTGATTTCCATATGTTATAGCTGATTTCACCACTCCAGGTGAATCACACTTTGTATGGCCTTCCCTTGTCCTGCTGCAGACTCCTTAGATCCCTTGGACCATTTTTTGTCCTTTGATGTTTCCTTGATCATCCCTAAAAACATGTGAAAAATGATACATGCAACTTTTAAACCTATAAGCACGTATATACGCAGGTTTGACCACTAAAACCACGTACATCGGGATGTGTACAAAATCCAAAACCTTTTGGAGCTTTCCTTGACATGGATCTGACTCACTCGACTCCTGGCCTTCCCTATGCCTTGAGATTTCTATGGTAAGCTATATAAGGAACTCTATGGTACATTACCCCTTTGAAAATCTATATAAGGAACTCTATGGTACATTGAAGGCATATGAGAGAATTGAGAGCAAAGAAACTATAGTCCATTGTTGCCGGAACTTATGCTTGAGTCTGCATCCCTTTTTCCCTTGGAGCACTTTTGTGTTCTTCCCAAGCTTACCTTTTGCTTGTGAGCTTGCTATCAAGAGATGGAGGATTGAGGTGGTGGAGGCCCAAGTGGGGGATTCAATTTCTTCGATTCGCAGACGTGCCGTCAGAGGTTGTATCTATTGTAATCTTTGATTTATATTAATAGAAATATCTTTTCCTGTCCAATAATGTGTGTTTGAATGAATATTTTATCCATGGGATTATTTCAAATGCTTATACATTGTTGATTATATATGCTATAATAGATCTAACACCATGATATATAGTATGCTTGTATTGTTTACTTGTTGTTGAGGAAGTAATTTATCAATTCAAGCTAAAGTTGGAAAGCTCAACGGGGATCTACTTCAACCGTCCTGAATAAGGTACAAGGCCTGATCCTTTAGTGTTAGACATTTAATTTCTATTGCATATTGGAAAGGATTGATTTATGGAGTCAAGTTGTCTATTGTGGTACCCCAAGCCATAGGAATTTCTCTCCGTAACAGAATTGGTGACTCCGCTGGGGAATTCCTAGTAGTTGTCCTTTGGGGATTGTTCTATCGGCATTCAATGAATTTGAATTGCTCTTTCTCTCTTGTTTTTGTGTCGGGTCTGGAGGCATGTTTTCCTGGTAGTGTCTGATTGGTGTGAAGTTTGTCTCAACTTGTCTATTTTCCTTGATTTTATGCACCTTTCTTCCTGTACGTGAGTTTTTAATTCATAGTCGCGTATACACGCGGGTTTCTCTGTGCTTTCCGCGTATACACGCGGGTTTACTGCGAACAGTCACATATGCATAGTATACATACCCACTCAATGAACTGGATGACATTGGATCGCATACATTGGAGTGGATGATTTCTGAGATTCTTTTTGCCTTGCTCTTGCTACTTGTAAATGTCTTATTTGTGTTCTTTCCTTTCACACATCCTTTGCAAACACCTTCATGCTTTTCCTGTATTTCTGGAAGACCTTCAACAACTTTTCTTGGAAGTGGTAGTGCTCTATAGTGCACATGTGCAAGCCTTATGTTCCAAAGTTCATTTGGCTCTACTGATTCATGGATCAAGGCTTGTTTGGTTGGCCCTTTAGCTTGTATAATCCTCCCTCTTGCTCTCCAATCACAACTGCATCATCTATAGTTTTTCCCTTTGGCCACATAAGAACTTGGAAATCTACAAATGCAACCCTCATGCCTTTTGCATCCAATGTAGAGATGGAGAGAAGGTTCTTCTTTAGTCCTGGTACAAACAAGACATCCTTCATTTTCATAGACTTTCCAGAGTCTAACTTGTAGGAGGATTCAACACTACCTTTTATTGGATATTGGTAGTCATCCCCAAGTTTCACCTTGTGGGGTGACTCATGTTATGATAATTTCATAAATGAATATTTGAATCTCGTCATATGCTTGGAATCTCCAATATGAATAAGCCAATCCTTGCTGGCATGTGTGATAGTTCCTGTGAGGGAAGAAATTAGAACATATTCTTCATCACTTAAAGAATCATCACTTTCTTGTTTGATTCTCCTTCTAGAAGGTTCATCATCCTCTGTAGTGTGAGCATGATGTCTTCTTTTTTTGTCCTTCTTCTTTTGAGAGCTATTCTTATTATTGGGACAATCTCTTGCAAAGTGTCCTCTTTCATCACATGTAAAGCATCTATATTTAGATATATCTTTGTCATATTTTCTAGAGTTATCTTTCTGGTTAGTATGCTTACCTTTGGGATGATGATAATCCTTCCTGGTTTTCTTGGAGTGTACTGTGAGAGATTGATCTTCACTTCCCATCTTTTCTTCTCAGGCTACTATCCTAGCTTCTTCTTGTGAGCATTCCTCCCACAGTCTATTGAAGGTTACTAGATTTCGTATAGCACAAATCCCTTGAATGAAAGAGTCCCATGACCTAGGAAGACCATTCAAGGTAGTCATCACAATTTCTGCATTCTCCACTTCTTCATCCATTGCTTCAACTTGTTCTTTGATCTAGGAGACCCTTGTAAAGTATGATTGTATGGTCTCTGCATTCTGGATCTTCACATTCTTCAACTAGTTCCTCAAAGTCATCTTCCAGTTTATGTTATTCCCTTGAAATAGCTTAGTTAGGGAATCAAACATTGCTTTAGGTGTCTTTAGGGAGGACACCTGTGGTATGAGGTGATCCTTGATTGAATCAGCAATAATCCTCTTAGCCATGAAAAATTTATTTTTGTGTAAGGCTTTAGCCTCATCTCCCTCTAGAACTGGAACCTCTTCATTGATGTAAGAGTCCAACTCATTTTCTTCAAGGACCAAGGAGATCTTATACTTCCAGTTTCGGAATTTATCAGATCCCTCAAGCTTTTCATCAATCTTGGTGTGATGAGATATCTTAATTGAGAACCTCAAATGGAAATATAAAACATTTAGATTTTACCAATTTGAGACGCTGAAAACTAGATCTGGAGATGATCTTGTATAGTGCTAGTTTTCTGGTTGTAGGGAAAATTGGGGTTTGAATTTCTTGGAGTTCTACCCAACCAAAAATCTCGATTTTTGTCTCTAAACTTTGATTTTGAGGAGGATATAAATCCTAGCATCGGCTCACTCAAATATTCTTCTTCAATGAAAATCCCTAATTTCCTGATGCAGTGGTAGGTCAAAAACTGAAAGCGCTCAGAATCAGATTCTACTTCGACAGAAATATGTGCCCTTCAAAGGAGAGTCATCCTAGCATCCTTTTGCTGATGGATTGTGGAGAGAGACCCAAAAAGTAAGAATCCTTAGCTTTCACAGCTGTACAGTGTCTTCTTCTCAGGTTAGCTCTGATACCATATTAGATTTTTATCAATTTAGACAGTATTATCTTAGGATATTATCTGATAGAATAACATGCACATCAATCAATCACAAGAGACAATAGACATAAAGATTTTCCTCGAAGAAAGCATAAAGGAGAAAACCCCACAACTTCCTCAGAGATAGAATAAGCACCAACGACACCAATAAAACCCAAAGACATTAAGATGATCTCCGACAGTTGTTCTCTCTCTTATTCGAGCTCCTTCTCTCTCACTCATGCACTACAACTGAGTGTGAGTGACTATGTGATAGATAGAGAGGACCACTCTCTATTTATACTAGTTTCTGACTTAACAATAACTTACAAGGGCCGACTTCTCTACGAGAGTCTAATAACCCTAGTGCCCCAAAACTGTGGGGACTTTGACCCTTGATCAACTATGAGAGTTAACCTCTATGAATTTACATGAATTGTTTACATTATTGATTCTCCTGATAGGAACATTGGGAACTAATCAAATACAATATATGAAATGCATAAGTGAATACATTCCAAAATTACAAATACATCAACAGTTTCGAGATTTTGAAAAATACAAAGAAGAATCTGTTGATGTATTTGTAACTTTGGAATGTATTCACTTATGTATTTCATAGATTGTATTTGATTAGTCCCCGATGTTCCTATCGGGATAATAAACAATGTAAACAAGCCATGTAAAGTCATAGAGGTTAACCCTCCTAGTTGATCAGTGGTCAAAGTCCCCACAGTTTTAGGGCACTAGGGTTATTAGACTCTCCTAGAAAAGTCGGCTGTGGTAAGCTATTGTTAAGTCAGAAACTAGTATAAATAGAGAGCGAGCCTCTCTATTTATCACACAGTCACTCACACTTAGTTATAGTGCATGAGTGAGAGAGAAGGAGCTCAGATAAGAGAGAGAACAACTATCGAAGATCATTTTACTGTCTTTGGGTTTTACTGCTGCCATTGGTGCTTATTCTATCTCTGAGGAAGTTGTGGGGTTTTCTCCTTTATGGTTTCCCTGAGGAAAATCTTTGTGTCTATTGTCTCTTGTGATTGATTGTTGTGCATGTTATTCTCTCATATAATATGCTAAGATAATTCTGTCTAAATAGATAAAAATCTAACATGGTATCCGAGCTAACTTGAGAAGAAGCCATTGTGCAGCTGTGGAAGCTAGGGATTATTACTTTTTGGGTCTCTCTCTCCACAATCCATCAAAAAAAGGAGTCTAGGAGGACTCTCCTTTGAAGGGCACATCTTTTTGTTGAAGCAGAATCTTATTTTGAGCACTTTCAGTTTTTGACCTACCACTGCATCAGGAAATTAGGGCTTTTTACTGAAGAGGAATTTTTGAGTGAGCCTAGGCTACGATTTCTCTCCTCTTTGAAATAGAAGTTTAGAGACAAAAATCGAGGTTTTTGGTTGAGTAGAACTCCGGGAAAGTCAAACCCTAATTTTCCATGGAACCAGAAAACCAACACTGTAGAAGATCAGCTCTAGATCTAGTTTTCAGCTTCTCAAATTGGTAATATCTAAATATTTTGTATTTCCATTTGAGGTTCTCAGTTAAGATGTCTCATCACACCAAGGTTGACGAAAATATTGAGGGATATGATAACCTTCGAGCTTGGAAGTATAGGATTTCCCTAGTCCTGGAAGAAAATGAGTTGGACTCTTACATCACTGAGGAGGTTCGAGTTCCAGAGGGAGATGAGGCTAAGGCCTTACACAAAAAGAAATTGTTCATGTCTAAGAGGATTATTGCCGATTCAATCAAGGATCACCTCATACCACATGTGTCCTCCCTAAAGACACCTAAATCAATGTTTGATTCCTTGACTAAGCTATTTCAAGGGAATAACATAAACCGGAAGATGAATTTGAGGAACCAGTTGAAGAATGTGAAGATCCAAAATGTAGAGACCATACAATCATACTTTATAAGGGTCTCCTAGATCAAAGAACAACTTGAAGCAGTGGATGAAGAAGTGGAGAATGTAGAAATTGTGATGACTACCTTGAATGGTCTTCCTAGGTCATGGGACTCTTTCATTCAAGGGATTTGTGCTATACGAAATCTAGTAACATTCAATATAATGTGGGAGGAATGCTCACAAGAAGAAGCTAGGATAGTAGCCCGAGAAGAAAATATGGGAATTTAAGGTCAATCTCTCTGAGTACACTCCAAGAAAACCAGAAGGGACTATCATTATCCCAAAGGTAAGCATTCTAACCAGAAAGATAACTCTAGAAAATATGACAAAGATATATCTAAATATAGATGCTTTACATGTGATGAAAGAGGACACTTTGCAAGAGATTTTCCCAAGAATAAGAATAGCTCTCAAAAGAAGAAGGACAAAAAAATAAGACATCATGCTCACACTACAGAGGATGATGAACCTTCCAGAAAGAGAATCAAACAAGAAAGTGATGATTCTTTAAGTGATGAAGAATATTTTTTGATTTCTTCCCTCACAGGAACTATCACACATGGGAGCAAGGATTGGCATATTGATATTGGAGCTTCCAAGCATATGAAGGGATTCAAATATTCATTTATGAAATTATCAGAAGATGAGTCACCCCACAAGGTGAAACTTGGGGATGACTACCAATATCCAATGAAAGGTAGTGTTGAATCCTCCTACAAGTTAGACTCTGGAAAGTCTATGAAAATGAAGGATGTCTTGTTTGTACCAGAACTAAAGAAGAACCTTCTCTCCATCTCTGCATTGGATGCAAAAGGCATGAGGGTTGCATTTGTAGATTTCCAAGTTCTTATGTGGCCAAAGGGAAAAACTATAGATGATGCAGTTGTGATTGGAGAGCAAGAGGGAGGATTATACAAGCTAAAGGGCCAACCAGAACAAGCCTTGGTCCCTAAATTAGTAGATCCAAATGAACTTTGGAACGTAAGGCTTGCACATGTGCACTATAGAGCACTACCACTTGCAAGAAAAGTTGTTGAAGGTCTTCTAGAAATACAGGCAAAGCATGAAGGTGTTTGCAAAGGATGTGCAAAAGGAAAGAACACAAATAAGACATTTACAAGTAGCGAGAGCAAGGAAAAAAGAATCTCAGAAATCATCCACTCCGATGTATGCGATCCAATGTCAACCAGTTCATTGAGTGGGTATGTATACTATGTTTCTTTCATTGATGATTTTTCTGGGAAGACATGGAATACTTCTTGAAGAACAAACATGAAGTATTGAACACGTTCAAGGAATTCAAACCCTTAATCAAGAACCACACATAAAAGAAGATCAAAACCTTTCGATAGGACAAGGGTGGAGAATTCACATCAAATGAATTCAAAGAGTTATGCATAGATTCATGGATTAAGAGGCAGTTGACTATTGTTTAGGAATAAAAACCCTTGTAACCTAGGGTCTGGGGTTACCAACATACTTCTAAAACTTGCAGATAATCAGCTTTAAAGTATAGAAAGGAAATAGGAAGATATGGTGGACTCACCTGATTAACGACGGTTGATCCAAGCTTTGTCTTCTCCCGCTCTGCTCCTCTCCAAAGCTTTTAGGGGTGCACCTCCTTCACCTGCAAAGAGACAATTCTTGAAGTACAATCTTATACATGTATATATGACAAGTTAGATGAACAATATATAGAGTGGTTAATAAAAAATATTCATCAAACAATGATACATGAAAGAGACTCAACACAAGGTTGGAAGAAGAATTCTCTTTATTAACAATAGTGAATGAGATAAGTGTACAACCCAATGCCTAAAACAAGGACTCCTTTGCAGCAAAAGGATTCTGATTTCTACTGCTCCAAAGACTTATGAAGATATACCACCAGCATAACTTTGCTCTCCAATATTTTTTGATTAATTCCGTCCCCAAGGCCTCTATTTATACTTTAGGAAATAGAGCAGTTTCGAAGGTTGAGGAGGTTGAGATAGGTGAGATAGTTAATGGTTAGGGCTCAACAAATCTCCATTAATCGTGTTTTATTATTTTTAATGTCGAATGGATGTGTACGCGAGTATCTATACTGGCAACCCGCGTATGACACGTGAGTTGCTATAAGGGAAACCCACGTACAGATTTGTACGTGGGTTGTAATGAAGATACTCACGTACAATACGCGGGATGCTGTGGAGATAGTCGCGTATGTACACGAGTTGTTGTGGAGATAGTCTCATACGACATTCAACATATGAAAAGGTAAAATGGTAAGCTGGTTGGATAGTGAATGCATCTCATGCCATGCCCATCTATAGTGTTTAGGAAACCTTCAATCCATAAGTGTCCTTTTGTGTGCCAACATATGAATTTTTGGCACTTGGATGGAGAAGTGCCATTTGGGTTGATAACAGATGCCCCCTAATGTGTGAGGTCAGAGGGAAGCGATGGACGAAATACATTATAATCATTATCTTTGGAGAACTCAGAAATCCAATGGAGCAGAGGTAGTACCTGAAACAAATACATAATAATGTCATATACAAAGTCATATCTGAGGATGCTATGTTCAATATACTGGACAATTAGCTCCTTTACAATGTTTGAGTACGTCATATAATACAAGTACAAGACCACGTATATTACTAAGGTGGATCGAAGCCACAATATACAATAATGATGAGTCTTCAAATATCTGGAAGCGGTGTAAATGGATAGAACATAATCTTGCGCAACTTAGTCCATAGATAGAGAACTAAGGTCTTCATAAACAATCCCAAAGAACCAGTACAATCCAAGCCATGTGAATAAATGTAGGTTGAAGTCGAACATGGAGTGGATTCAACAAATTGGCAATCAATAGGTGATAATCAACAACTGAAGAAAAGGAATTCACCAGTAATGAAAATGAATCCTGAGGTACGATCGTCAAAACTCCAGGTCTTCATCATCAAGAAGTGCTGATGCGAAGCCATTCTGTGATGAGGAAGGCAATAGATCCTCCAACGGATCTAAGAGTGACTAGGAACTAGGTAAAGGAAGGGAGACAAAAGTGATAAAAGATACGAGAATGATGGGATCGGGATATAGATCAGACATTGAGTTAAGTACTTGAACAGTGAGCGCGACATAGAGATGACCCAAGGCAGCTTTTAACTTTATAGATAGAACAACTAGACTTATTTGTCATGTAGGAGACATGATCAGATTCCCTAGGTAGAACTAATAAGAGGAGGAGTAATAAAATCGAAGTAATAGCTGAACTGAAAGTGTGACACTGAGACATGGGTATTGGAAAAAATAGAGAGTGCTATGTTCAAGGATGACATGCTGCCACTAACTGAAAACCAAGAGAAAAATTCTTCCTTACCTTCCCTATTAAATTTGAACGAGTCCAGGAAAGTCAACTTGGATCTCTCTTCATTTTTTAACAAGCTTGAAGAGAAGAGAGAACAATGCTTGATAGTGTCACTGATTCGTGGATTTAATGAGCCCGAACTAGTACATGCTCAGCTGGTGTTTTCACATTTAGGGAGTTTGAAAACTCCAAAGAAGACTCCAAGGGGGTCCTTTTTCGTCCAATTTAGTCTCTTGAGGCCGGAAAAGTATAAAACATACCACAGAAGAACTCTCTTAACTTCCGTAGAAGAAAAAGTGAACCTTTTTCGTAGTTAGTCAAGGAGGTCCAAAAAAGGTTAAATTACCACCTACCCAATGCTCCTTCGAGAGTAGCATACAGCTTGAGTTTTACGAGTGTGAAGGAAATCAAGATCACTCAAAAAGATCCATTTGAGTACGAGAAATGGGGCTTACAACAATAAGCTTGATGCCTTGTTCTTTAGTGTTTAACAAGAATGACAAAGACATAAAGTACACTCAGAATCCTTTTCATGTTTTAGGTCTAGAGCATGAAAAAGAGAAAAATAAACTCATACTAGGTGTTCCTTTTTCGTAAATTTAGTCCCTCAGGTTCGGAAAAGTGATAAACCTATGCCTAAGAATACTCTTCTCAATTCTGTAGAAAAGAGAGTGATCCTTTCTCGTATTATTCCGCATGGTCCGAGAAAGAGACAAACTACCACCAATGCAGATGCCCATTCACATATTCTTAACGAGCTTGAACGAACAAGTTAACTTGGCAGTCAAGTCTATTTTGAGGAGTCAGAACTGGGCCTAAAGAAACTCCATAAAGGCAGGGAGTCCTAGACCAAAATGAGGCTCCATATGGTGTGAAAATTAGCTACGAGGATTCCCTTGTACCTAAGATAGCTGCAACATGAGTATCAAAAGACAACATTGGTTCTAAATGAGGATACTCATGAGAGGAAGGCCATATCCATAGAAGAACAATGGTAAAGACAAGGAGCTAATGGTTTAAAATACCATAGTCCATGGTTAAAATGTTGATTGCTAAGTTTAAGATGGAGTAAGTATAGATGCAAAATGCATATGAAATGACAAAAAACCACCCTATATGAGCAAAAAACACCTTAAAACAATGATAAACCTGTTACAAGGAAAAAGAGATATGGTATTAGTTTAGTGAATTATGAACTATAGGAAAAAACCCACTTGAGAAATTTTATTTCTATAAATAGTTCAAAAACATAAATAAAACACACCATTTTGAATTTTAGCCATAAAAGACAAGTTTTCACCTCTACCTTCAGTTGATCAGTGTGGTCAATCCGGTGGACCAAATCCAATTCCACAATTGTCAGGTAAGACTACATGCCAAGCTCTTCAATTTGATCCTAGCAATTCTCAAAATTGAGTCCAAATTTTATATTTTTGAGCACCCTTAAGCAAGGAATGCTTTGTACGTGGGTTCTATATTGAAACTCGAGCACACGCGTTCTGTACACGGGTTTCCTTGAAGGACAGTCGTGTACAGTATGCGACATGCCTAACTAGATAGTCGTGTACGCTGCGTGAGGGGAAAAAGTAGTGGTTTGGGTCAAAATTTTGAATTTTTTTCATGAAACTAAAGGTTTGCAATGTTTGTTTTATTAGGTTTGAAGATGGTGCTTGAGTGGAGGGAGTGTGAGCATGAGGATATGGACCAAGAAGCACTCCAAAGTGCCCCCACTGTGAATGTTTTGCGGTTAAGTGGGTTGTAGAAATTCTTTTGCACATCACCTATGCGGGCCAATGTCCACCTGCTAGAGTTCATGATAAACTACTGGGATCATGATTTAGGCATGTTCAACCTTCAAAGTGAATCCTTGGAGATTACTTCATAGGATATATATTTCATTATCGGTTTGTCATGATGAGGAGATCCAGTCAATTTGGAGAGAATCGGTAGAGGCGATGACCCTCTGAGTGTCCAAAACTACATTGATATATACTGCGCACCAGGTACCCAAAAGAGAGGGAGTTGCATCCCTATTGTACACATACGTGATCTTCCTCTACAGGTATTGACAAGTACCATAGTGAGGGTTGCGGGATCATCTTCTCTTCATCTCGCTACACAGAACCAGATGAGGTTGGCAGTGGATTGCATGCAGGGGACCCTATATGATTGGTGCTCAGGAGTTATCCCGATTTTGAGAAAGTAACTCTTTGACTGAAAGAGAGGAAGGAGGAATAACTTTGGATATTCTAGCATACTAGTTTCCTTCTTCTTCTTAGAGAGTGCCTAGATTGAGCCCTGCAGTACCCCTACTAGTTCGTTCTCCTCGTGAGCCTAAGCTGAGTAGATGGGGAGATATCTTCCTCCGCCAGGGAGGGGGTGGCTCAGTACAAAGTGTATATGACAATGACTTCTACCTTTGGTGGGAGCGACAGTTTCCAGTATTGGAGCAGTTTCCATATGCTGGGATGGGTTTCCGTGGTGATCCAGACCTTGTCCTCCCTCCAGGAGGAGCATGGGGAGAGCTAGGTAATTTTTATTTTCTAGTTTTTAAAATTTTTATGAATTTTAAATATATAGATATATACATATGTATAAGAGTTCTAATCCTATAAACATGTCAAAATGCAGATATTGGACCAGTCTTCCATGAAGGGAATCCATGCATGTATGTGCATCCTGTCTTAGGAGAAGAACAGGGGATGATTAGGGTTCTGTAGGGGAAGCTGGCTAGGCTTACCCAGAGAGTACCCACCTTGCAGATAGAGCACATCCCAGCCGTCATGTAGGAGTTTGTGTTTGGAGTTCCACCTGTCTGGATACGCCTTTTGAGGCAGGTAGCTAGAGAAGTTTTAGTATACATAGATGCTGTTGAGGTTGCTAAAGTCAAAGAGGCTGAAGAAGCCAGAGTACAGGGAGACCAGGGGGACCAGGGTGTTCCAAGTGACCGGGGTGGTCTTGCTTATATCTAGGGCATTTTATGGACTATGATCCATATTTTGTATATTTTTTGTATATTATACAGTTATGACTAGATCCGAGGATCATAGATTCGACCTATCTATAGATAGATATTCACACACACACACACACACACACACACACACATATATATATATATTGTCGATTATTTACAAATTTTTCTTATGTGTATGCTGTATATTTTTATAAAAAATGTGTTAAATACCAATCCAAGATGTAATTAGCGTATGCATCAGTTAATGAATTCTGATTTCTTGGAATATGATTGAATGTAATGAATTCAAAATTTCTTTCCAATAACCTAACTTGCATAAAATGACGCAATAGAATAGGGTTCTGCACCTAATAAGCTCAATTGAGCTAGGAAACCACCAGTTGAGAGTCTAGTCGGACTTCCAGTTGAGTGATACCACGTGACAAAGCATCCCATAGAAGCTCAATTATAGCCCTATACTCAGTGACATTATTAGAAGTAGGACCTAAGTAAGCGCCTCCTAAGGCAACTAACTGTCCCGAGGGAGAATAAATGACCCATGCCGCTGAAGCTAGATTATAAGTGTGGTGACTAGCACCATCAGTGAAACCTACGAACCTCTCGGAAGACATCTGAAACAACTAGCAGATGGTATAAAAAACACAAACCGATGAACTAGTGTACATAAAAATACATACAATAAAATACAAGAAAGAGCGCTAAGACTAAGCATAGTACTTTTTTAGGTAGAGCGCATTTCTAGGCTCAGGCAGCTTATTCCCATCAAAATCAATTAAATCATATGCGCCCTTCTTTAAGACCTTCAACATGACATAAGGCCCCAACCACATGGCCTTGAATTTTCTTGCCCCCAGGGGTTCTTTGTCTTGGTCCCAGAGTAAAACAAGTTCCCCCTCAGAGAAAATCCGAGGCTTGACCGACTTATCATATTGGATTTTGACCCTATTTTTGTGATCTTGATTTCCTGTCAGCGCATCTCTACGCTGCTCATCAAGATGTTCTAAGTGTATTAGACATTCTTCAAGCTCTGTCGTATCGGGTAACACATGAATAGCTATTTTTAAAGATGGGATTTCACATTCAACCAGGGTAATGGCTTCCACTCCATGAACGAGTTGGAGGGGGGAGAAACCCATAGCAGTTTTTACATTAGTTCAGTATGCCCAAAGTGCGGGGTATAGCATGATATTCTAGTTAGAATGGGCTGCATTAATAGTACGTTTGAGGATAGTCTTCAAATTTTTATTAATAGCCTCAACATGACCGTTTGTGTGAGGATAGTACGAAGATGAATGTTCTTGTCTAAATCCAAGCATAGTGGTCAGTTCCGTCATCATGCTATTTTGAAAACGACTTCCATGGTCAGTCATAATCACCTTGGGTATACCAAATCGTGCTATAATATGATTGAACATGAAGAAAGCTATTGTTTCCCCATCGGGTTTAAAGGTGGGAAGTACCTCTGCCCATTTCATAAAATATTCCACAGCGACAATGATATATTTGTGCCCCCCTAGCCGAGGATAGGTTACACATCATGGAATCAATCACCCAATTCAAGAAGGGGCCCACCGAGACAACATAAAATAATGGAGTGGGATGTGACTGCATTTTTCTAGTGTAAAGCTAACACATATGATAACCCTCCACGGCTTCCACACAATCCTTAAAGATCGTGGGCCAGAAATAATCGGAACGTAGTATCTTCTGGGCCGTTGCTAACCCAGATAAATGATCTTCACATGCTCCACTATGGGAATCATTCAGGACAATATCTGCTTCCCCATGGGTAAGACATTGACGCAAAATGGAATCTACCCCTCTATGAAATAAAGTATCTCCTATGATGAGGTAGTTCTTAGTATGAAGGCATAATTTACGTCGTTCCTCCCACGAGGAAGCTGTAGGATACTTCAAAGTTTGGAGATATATAAGTATATCTCTGTACTAGGGGTCAGAGGTGGATATCAAGAAGATATGCTCATCTGGGAACGAGTCTTCTTCAATGACTACATCTTCTTCAGTTGGAAATTCTGCTATAAGCTCAGCAAAAACTAAGGATTTTTTGGACTTAGCAGACTGGAAATCCAAGTCAAACTCTTGGAGAATGACTATCCATTTGTTGAATTTGCCTCTAACAATCTGTCGAGACAAAACATATTGAAAAGGATTAACATCCGCCACTACTGTTGTAGTCCTTTGTAATATGTAGTGACGTAATCTCTGAACAACATAGACAGCTGCTAAGGCCAATTTCTTGACGTGGGAGTACTTGAGTTCAGGTCTGGCTAAAGCATGGCTAAGATAGTAAATGACATGCTCTTGGAGCTTATCGTCTTCCTAGACCAGGACTACCCCAATGGTCGACTTGGACACGGCCATATACAATATAAAATCCCTAGAGTAATCTGGAGGACGCAGTAAAGGTGCCGACAACAAAGCTTTTTTCAATTCCTCGAAAGCAAGTTGTGCGGTTTCATCCCATACAAATGGGGTGTCCTATTTTAGTAGGTGCATGAAACCCTTGGTAATATTGGCATAGTTTACAACAAAACGTCAGAGAAAATTAGACTTTCCCTGCAGGCTTTGAAGTTGCCTGATAGAACGAGGAGGAGGCAGATTTACAGTGGCCTCTACTTTTAATGGATCCACCTGAATGCCTCTATTAGAGACAATGAATCTGAGCAGTCTCCCTGAATCGACACAAAATACGCACTTGTGGGGATTCAAGCAGATCCTATAGTATTTGCATCACTCAAATATCAACCATAGGTGATTTGGATGGTCAATTCTCTTACAAGAATGTGCAGGAACTTTTGGTTTTATTTGAATTTGATTGTATCTGGAGAAACCATCCATAGACAAGAAAACTTCACTTCCTACGCAAGCATCTATAATTTGATCTATAAATGGCGTGGGATAGTTGTCCTTAGGACAGGATTTATTCAAATATCGAAAGTCAGTATAGATGCGTACGGTCCCTTGCTTCTTATCAACAGGAACTAGGTTGGATACCCATTCTGTCATAGCTATGGGATAAATAAAACCATCTTTCAACATTTTTTCAACTTCAGCCTTCATAGTCGCCACTTTACGTGGGTTAACAGGTCTTAACTTTTGCTGAATAGGTTTAGCATCAGGTAATGTTTGGATCTCGTGCTCAACTATCGATGGATCAATTCCTGGCATCTCCTCATATGACCAGGCAAAAACGTCACAGAATTCCTTGAATAGGGACGTATAGATTGCAATCTCCTCAGGAGAGCAGTTTGCACAGATATGTATATTTTCCACAACATCAAGATTTACAGAGATGTTGATAGGGATAATAGTGGAAATATTTGCCATATTCCCCTCAATAACCATTCCTTCCCTAGGTAAGGGATTGATGGGTGTATCAACATCATCTATCAGTCTCATATGAAACTCTTGATTCTCTATCTTGCTTAGCTCTGGAAGAAAATAGGATCAATGATGAAGATGTTCATAGATCTTATCACGTCCACACATGGCTTACAGAATGGATTCATCAGAAGGTAAATACATATCTAAACAATTTGTAGAATGCAAAGAGTTTTCTGCCCAAGTAGGAAAATAGACTTCTTCTAGGTCCTCTGAGACTATGAGAGGGTCTGGAACAGGATCAACAGTGGTTTGAGTGATAGCTTAGTAAGCCACTTCCACTGCCAATAAGGGCACTTCCAGTTCATTGGGGAAGGGAGAACCCAAGGATCAGTCCTATCAACAACCGTGGATATGAACTTCCCCACACTAGTAGAACCTATATAGTTAATCGAGGCTGGAAGATCAAATGTGCCCATCAGTGATGCATACATTCTAGCCCCCAAGCTCTGTGCAGCAGGTTTGACCTGATCAACCAATGGAACAGCTGACTCATTAGACTCCATGTGTCCTTTTCGAGTAAAATCGAGTTGGTCAATAGTAACCAATTTCCCTTTGTGTGGAAATACTACCACTCGAAAGATGACCGACGCAATAGCATACATGGCATAAGTCCAGCTTCTTCCCAAAAGCAAATTATAGTCCAAAGGTGGATCAATCACTTCCACCTCAACAGATGCTTCTTTCCCTTCCTACTTAATTTCAAAATCTAGTAGGATACCATGCGGACGGAATGACCTTCCATTGAAAGTAGTAAGTAGAGTGTTTGACAGGACTAGCTCTGGGGATCCGAGAGCTTTCCAACATGTCCAGGACATAACACATGTAGAAGCACCCTCATCAAAAACTACCCTTCCAATGGTCTTTCCACCATGGATGACATCTATTGATAAGTCTACATGGTAAGGTAGGTGAATTTTAACATTAGACAAGTGAAATTTCGGCATGAGACTCGACGAGTCCATGCTGCCTAAGGCTGCTAAGAGGGCATCCCATTGGGTGGGACAACTTTGTAACACCTCTAAAGCTAACATTGCACAAGGATTTTGGGCTAATTCTGCAAACACAGAGTAGTTTGAAGCAGCCCTAGCATTAGGTTTATGAAAGGTATTCTTAAAGACACCTTTTGGTATCTTAGGCATAGTTTCAACAGGCTTCTCGATCGTGAGAGGGTTAGAAGTTTCACCTATAGACTTACCCTTCTCAGAAGTCTCTTTTTCATAGTTTTTATTCCTAGTCTATAGCAAAGTCAAAGATCAAACCATGTTGATATAGTTGGGGTCAGGGGCATTTGAAGTGCCCCCTGCTACATTAGAAGTTGAAGCAGAATTCTGCCCTTGGGGAAAAGGATCCTTCAGGACAGCTGGTTGTTGAGCTTTTAACAGCTTCTGGGCTTGTATAAGGGGAGGAAGAATAGAATGATCATGGAAGATGCAAGGGCAATGCTTCATGATCAAGATCTTCCCATACATATATGGGCAGAAGCTTCTAGGACATCGGTGTATGTACAGAACCATACTCCACACAGAGTAATCGAGAACAAGACACCTGAAGAAGTTTTTTTCGACAAGAAACCAAAGGTCTCAGAATATTTGGTTTTCCAGTGTACATACACATTCCAAAAGAAAAGAGGATGAAATTAGATCCTTCTGGAAAGAAGGGTATATTTGTGGAATATAGTGAAAGCTCGAAAGCTTACAAAATATACTTCCTAGGATTCAAAAAGATTGACATTAATAGAGACGTAACATTTGGCTAAGACTCAGCTTACAAAAAAACCAAAAAGAGACCAGTTGAATACTCTAAAGAATCAAAAGTACCCAGAATTCAAGATACAACTATGAATGATGCATATCAAAATGAAGATTGAGAAATAGAAAAACCCCAGGAACTTGTAGATCCACCTCAGGAAAAGAATCCTCACAAGAGGAAACGTGCATGGGTACAAGAGGCTATCCAAGGTGCAGAAAGATATGGGGCTCCAGAAGAAATGCATAGAGAGAGGAAAAGAACCAGGTCATGCTCCAGTTATGTAGCCCTACTTTCTGACATCATTGATAAAGAACCTCCCAACTATGAAGAAGTGACTAAGAAGAAAGAATGAAAGGATGATATGATCGAGGAGTGCCAGTCGATCATGAAGAATGATGTCTAGTTTGTTGTCCCTAGAACAGAGGGGAAGTCTGTTGTGACTTCTAAGTGGATCTACAAGATCAATCATGATGTAGATGGTAACATAGAGAAATATAAAGTAAGATTTATGGCTCGTGGCTTGTCCCAGAAAGAAGGAATAGATTATGAAGAAACTTTTGCACCTGTAGCCAAATACACTTCCATCAGATTAGTACTTTCTCTAGCTGTAGTAATGAAATGAAAGAGACACCAGATGGATGTGAAGACCTCTTTCTTGAATGGTGTAGTGGAAGAGGAAGTGTATGTGGAGCATCCACTCAGTTTTGAGACACATGAAAGGGAGATTCATGTGTGTAAATTGAAGAAAGCCTTATACGGTTTGAAACAAGAACCCAGGACATGGTATGACAGAACTGACAGCTTCCTATCCAACTTGGGATTTACCAAGAGTAAAGAAGATTCCAACCTTTACTACAAGGTTGAAAAAAGGAACCCAGTGATACTCCTAATTTATGTAGATGATCTATGTGTAATAGGTGTAGATGGGTTGATTGCTGATACAAAGAGGAAGCTTGCTGTCGAGTTCGAGATGAATGTATTGGGTATGATGCACTAATTTTTAGGCATGGAGGTGTGGTAGAGTACAGATGGAATATCCTTGGGATAAGGGAAGTATGCAGTAGAGATCTTGAAGAGGTTCAGGATGATGGAATACAAGGCCATGACCACACCTATGGCATTGAACCTAAAGCTATTGAGTGATGCTTCAGTAGATTCGGTTGATGCTACGATGTATCGTCAGATGATTGCGTCCTTGATGTACTTAATGAATGCAAGACCAGATATTTGCTTTGTTGTGAACACATTGAGCCAGTTCTTGACAGATCCAAGACATGTTCATCTGATTGTTGAAAAGCATATTCTGAGGGAACTGAAAGGTACAGTTGATTATGGGCTCAAGTATGAGGCCAATCAAAAGATTAACCTGGAAGGTTATGTTGATTTAGATTGGGTAGGAAGTGCCATTGATAGGAAGAGCACTTCGGGGTGCTACTTCAGTATAGGATCAGGCGTGATCTCTTGGTTTAGTAGGAAGCAGTCTTGCATGGCACTGAGTACATCTGAAGCAGAGTATGTCACAGCTTGTTCGGCTAGTTGTGAGGCAGTGTGGATAAGGAAGCTACTATCTGATTTATTTGATCTCTAGTTGGATGCTACTTGTATATATTGCAAAAACCAGAGTTGTGTGAAGTTGTCGGAGAACCCGATGTTCCATGACAAGTCAAAGCATATTGAGATCAAATATCACTATATTGGGGATATGGTGTAGAGAGGAGAAGTGAAGATCCAGTATGTTGCGACGGACGAGCAGATATTAGATGATTTGTTGACCAAGCCATTGGCCAGAGTGAAGTTTGAGTACTTAAGGGAGAATCTTGGTGTTCTCTAGATCGAGGTTCCTTCCAAGGGTAAGTGATGAGCCTGTGAGCCATTCTAACATGGTGGTAGGCTGGGCCTCCCATGGTCAGATGTAAGTGCAGACCCATTCTAACATGGTGGCAGGCTGGGCCTCCCATGTTCAGATGTAAGTGTAGAGCCTTTCTGACATGGTGGATGGCTAGGCCTCCCACGGTCAGATGTAAGTGTAGAGCCTTTCGGACATGGTGGAAATCTAGGCCTCCCATGGTCAGATGTAAGTGCAAAGCCTTTCTAACATGGTGGTAGGCTGAGCCTCCCATGGTCAGATATAAGTGCTGAGCCTTTCTGACATGGTGGTAGGATGGGACTCCCATGGTCAGATGTGAGTGCTGAGCCTTTCCGACATGGTGGAAGACTGGGATTCCCATGGTCGGATGTGAGTGTTGGGCATTTATGACATGGTGGTAGGATGGTCCTCCCATGGTTAGATATAAGTGCTGGATGAGCCTTTCTGACATGGTGGAAGGCTGGGCCTCCCATGGTCAGATGTGAGTGCTAGGCCTTTCTGACATGGTGGAAGGATGGGCCTCCCATGGTCAAATGTGAGTGCTGGGCATTCCATTCTGACATGGATACTGGATTTGTTCCTACCATGGTCAGATGTAAGTGCTGGGAGGGCCTTTCTGACATGGTGGCAGGCTGGGCCTCCAATGGTCAGATACAATTGTTGAAGAAGATGAAGACCTACCTAGAGGCTAGGCCTATAACCAACATGAAAAAGGGTTGGCTCTGTAGAACTTCCTATGAAAAGTAGAATTCAGAGATACTACCAGTTGATCGAGATAGCAGAAGTAGTGATGATGACGATCCGGTGATGATCCAACTTTGATGATGATCCAATGTTGATCCATATTTGATGATGATCCAACTTTGATGATGATCCAGACTTGATCCAGAGAAGAAGACTTGTGCTGATGAATTGTGTCAAGAGAATACCTTCCTAGTTAAGAGGGATTGTTTATGTATTTGTAACTTCATAATTTATTCAGTTATGTATTTCATATATTGTATTTTATTAGTCCTTGATTTTCCTATGGGGATAATCAATAATGTAAACAAGTCATGTAAAGTCATAGAGGTTAACCCTCCTAGTTGATTAGGGGTCAAAGTCCCCATAGTTTAAGGGCACTAGGGTTATTAGACTCTCATAGAGAAGTTGGACTTGGTGAGTTATTGTTAATTCAAAAACTTGTATAAATAGAGAGTGAGCCTCTCTATTTATCACACAATCACTCACATTCAGTTGTAGCACATGAGTGAGAGAGAAGGAGCTGGGATAAGAGAGAGAATAACTATTGAATCATCTTACTGTCTTTGGGTTTTACTGCTACCATTGGTGCTTATTCTATCTCTGAGGAAGTTGTAGGGTTTTCTCCTTTATGGTTTCCACAAGGAAAATATTTTTGTCTATTATCTCTTGTGATTGATTACTGTGCATTTTATTCTCTCAGATAGGATCCTAAGATAATAATGTCTAAACTGATAAAAATCTAACAGACTCTACGAGGGTGTTTTTTCATAAAGTAAGTCTCCTAAGTCCAAAAAATTATAAAAAAATCCAAAGGAGAACTCTCTTAGCTCAGGAGAACTAAGGTATTCATTTTTTGTAGTTATTTGGAAAGGTCCGAAAAAGGGTTAAACTATCACCAGACTGACACTCCTCCATAGGAGAGAGGAATACTCTAGTTTTAATGAGTGTGAAGGAAAACAAGATCACTCGAAAAGTTCCATTTATTTACCAGAATGGTACCGACAATAGTAAACTTGATGCTTTGTTATAGGGTTTAACGAGCATGACAAAGAAATAAATAACAACCATAATATTTTTCATGTTTAGGTCCAGAGCACAAAAAAGAGAAAACTAAGATTGAAAAGATTCATTTTCCATAAGTTTATTCCTCCAGGTTCAGAAAAGAGATAAACTTCTTCCTAAAGATACTCTTCTAGATTTAGAAGAAAATAGAGTGTTCCTTTTTTGTATATAATCCACATGGTATGAAAAAGAGATAACCTACCATCGATGTGGATGATTGTTCAATTTTATTTAACGAGTTTGAACAAACAAGTTTACTTGACAATCTATGTCAATTTTAAGGAGTCAGACTAGGGCTTAAAGATAACTCCATATCTTTCCTGTGAAGTTTTAATGAGTTTGGAAAATTCAACATGCAACCTCCTTACTGTTTTCAATGAGCTCGAAGGAGAGATGGAAAGAATTCTCTAAATTCTAGGAGACGAGTGTCAGAGGTAGGAGAAAATAGTTCCAAGCAAAAGGAACAAACCTAAGCATAATGCAAGGAACATGAGCAAGATAAAGACACTCGGGGAATGTCTCCTTAAGGAAAAAGGTGTCAAGTTGCAAAGGAAAGATGATACAAATATGAGCGATGATGAGAGGATATAAAAAGCATTATATAACGAGTTAAAGGCGTGGAAGCCAGCATCAGGCTCATAAGTGTGAGAAGGGTACATGAGAATGTAGTTACATCTTGAACAACAAGGTGAGGCCAGTAAAAAGTTGTGAATACAACTAAAAATCTCGTCTCCAAGAAACAACAACATCAAGATCATATTCAGAAGAAAAGATCTGATGCCGGTCACTTTGGCAGAAACACATGTGGCTTTGTTATCTTCTACAAAAGGTAAATTCAAGGAATAATAGACCAAAGAAGATTCTATAGTGATAAGGCTCAAGGGTTTATAATTAGTAAGATAAACCTTAGAAGACAGAAAACAATAGGGGATATAGAGTCTGTAGGTACAAACTCAATATCACATGATTTAATAAATCTATAAGAAAAATCAAACTCATAAGGATCAGTGACTTGTTGTTCAAAGGGAGAGTCTGAAGAATCAACGAGACCAACATAAGAAGATCGATCAATGGAAATATTAGGCTGATCAAGAAAATCAGTTTTAGACGTAGTCACAACTGAACCAACATCCAAAAGAAACTCAGACTGTATCAAATACTCTAGGAATACTTCATCAAAAGGAAGTAGACCATCCCACTGTAGGACACATATTTGAAATTTTAAATGGATCAACAGAGTGGAGAGAGGGCTCCAGAGTCTATGTAGGATGGATGACCTGGTCAACTACTGGGACCAAGTCCCAAGAAGATAAGCATGAACATAGAGGCTTCTTCTCAGTAGAAATTAAACACAAGGGATATGAGGCCACATAGCTCACTCGTGGTGAACTAGTGTCTATCAAGACACTAGGAATCAATAAAGGAAAGAACTGGTCTCTAGTTGGGTTAGAAGAGGGATCAAGAAAATATAACTGATTGATAGTGACAATGTATCCGTTATGATTAAAGCACATTACTCGAAAGAATGTTGACACCATAACTTGCATGGTATAAACATAATCATGCCCGATGAGCATATTGAAGTCCAAGGGGTATTCTATCACCATGAAATCAACTAAGACGGTCTTCCCACCCAAAGTAACAAGTTTTTGAGAAATAATTCCCAAATATGCGCTATTTCTTATATCAAAATATAGTAACTGACTATTAGATGACATATGGATGGGAGATCCCATGCCTCTCCAAGCACGTGCAGACAAAATACTAACTGAGGATCCTTCATCAACAATACAATGATCAATCATGTATTGTCCAACTTTGAACTTTATTCAAAAAAGTATAATAGAAGGAAGGCACATCTCAACTATGCTATCCCAATCAAAGGAAGCAATCCAAGAGTTTAGTGGGGGTTTATTCGAAGCAAGTTCAGTGCCCCCTTGTTCAGTAAGTTCTGAATTGGAAGTGAAGAAAATGTGACTAGCAGACAATTCACTCTCCAAAAGAAAAGTGGGATTGATTGATGATGGAATTGATTTAACCATTTCTAGAAAGTCACTCTCCAAAGGGAGAGTGGGATTGACCAAAGATGACATTGGTTCAATCACATAAGGACTACTTTCTGAAAGAGGAGTGGGGTGAACCAATGAGTGGGAAGGTTTGACCAATAGATCAACTGAAGGTTGAGTAGGCTGTTGAGAATATTTAGTTTGTTCAAGAATGGGATGGACTTGAAACCAAAATCTTCATACCTTCATGATAGTAGGGCACTGATGAGTAAGTTGGTGTCCCTAAAAAATACTACAAGGGAACTTGAGCTTGCATTTCAAACAATGTCAACACGCCTAGCAGTGGATGATTATTCCCCCCCAACATGACCTATAGAGGTTGTGAGTCCCCCCCCCCCCCCCNGGTTAGGATCAACATGCTTCACAAAGTTTGAGTGTGTGACCCCCAGCATGACCTACACAGGCTGGGTGGTTGGGTCCAACATGACCTGCAGAGGTTGGATGAGGTTTCCCTGCATGAATTGCATAGGTTGGGTAACTAGATCCAACATGACCTGGATAGGTTGGATGGGGAGGTTCAACTTGACTTGTAGAGGTTAAATAGGTGCCCTTAGCATGAACTGCAGAGGCTGAGTGACTGTATCCAACATGACCTGTAGGGGTTGGAAGGGTTCTACCAGCATGACCTGTGGAGGTTGTATGGTGAGGTTCAAATATTTGAATTGCAGAGGTTGAATGAGTGCCCCATTTATTTTGAGTGTTCTTCCTATTCTTCATTATTTTACTCCTTTTGAACTATTGTTTACCAGTATCAGAACTTTCACTGCATGAGGTAGAAGGAGGAGGAGAGGCAACTACATGTGAATGAGAAGAAGTGTTTTGATGCCCTTGATATAAGGATATTACTTGAGAAGAATCAGGAGTATCCAGGAGAGTTAGAGTGGAAAATAATCACAACGATATCCCTAGGTTGAATCTTGGTAGATTCAAGGTGGCCATCAAAGGAACACCAAAATTCCCTCTAAGAGGAAGAGTACAAGGAGTCCCTAGAAAGGGGGTCTCTCGGATGGTGTCCATAGGGTTGTTAGCCATAGTTTATGACTATAATCAACAACTGAGGTCAACTGTTTACCAATATTAAAAAGAGCACACCACTAGAAAAATTCCTAAGTCTCAAGACTAGGAAAATGAAGGATGTCTTCGAATGGATATTCTGGAATGATTAGGGCCCAAAACATACCAATGCAGTTCGGAGAGTAGTTAATTTGTGTCTTGAGATGCGTTTTTTGGGTGCAAGCGTTGGAATCACCCAACTTCCCTCCCAAATTTTCAACCAAGGTTACCTTCCAAGTCCACCCTAGGAGAAGTGGAAATAGCCTTCCACTGCCACCCGTGTAAGAGTCCCTGATGTCAAGATGCTAAGGCTAACAAAATCTCAAAGAAAGGTCAGTGAAACAATCACAGGTCCATTCAATGCACATGGGTAGGGTAGATAATATTGAAACTCAAGCAGTACCAGGAACCACACGGGTCCAAGAGGAGGTACTGGGTGAGTCCCCAAATGTGCAACAGCTATGGTGTATGCTTGTTGTAATCTCATAGATCACATAAGGTTACCAATAATACAGACTAAAACATACATACATAATAGAGACAAGAGACAAGAATAGATAGGTAGAATAATAGATTATATTAGCATAAGAGGGTCCATACAATACAGAGAACTGAACCAAGTTCTCATCTGGCTCAACAGCCTAATATATATGATTATAAAATAGTTACAAAATAACTACCTGTTGGTTCGATGAACCGACATGACTTTTAGGTGGCTGACCTAATCTCTAGTTAGTTGGTTATCATCCAAGTCGGAATACCGACTTGCTCCTCCAACATCTCCCCCACGAAGAAAACGTTTCTTCGTCCCAAAGAAATAGGGAGGTACAAAAATTTCTAAGTAGTCATTATTTTGTGCTTGATCTTTATGGGCTGTGAAGTTTGATGGTCGGTCTTTTCTGTACGCAGACTTCAAAAATTGCTGGAGCTGTTATTACTAGGTGATGTTGGAAATTCGTCCAACTCTGCAATATTTTTTGTATGTCGATGGTGAGTGTAGTCAAACTTGATAAAATTGACATTTTCTATGGAATGGAGATTTTAGCTATTCTCTCCATGTCGAGACCCATAAACTAGTCCTTTTCTTCTGCTGTCTCTCTGAGTCATTTCATCTACAGGAAGATGATGTCTACTTTTTCCAAGTTGGGAATGGCTTGATGCACCCACTGATGTGCTTTCCACTCAAGCTTCTAGAGTTTAGCTGTCTCAAGTACTATTTGTTCCTCAATTGTGCTTTTGAGTGCTTCGTTAGTGGTTTTCCTCTTCTCAAGCGCTTGGATCCCTTGTCGGGTCTTTCTGGTGTGCTGATAGACTTGTCTATAGTAAGCAGGCCAGTCAGTCAATACTTCTTCAGTGATTACAAACTCCTCCATGTGATCTTGCAATACTTTGTAGGCTTCGGAAAAGGCTGTGTGCTGCGCCATCAATAGTCGAACGGTTTCTTCTTTTGTTTCTTGAATCTGTGATGGAGCACCGACACCACACTTTCAAATAGTTGATAAGCTCTTTCTAGCGGTTTGTTGGTTTCGACCTCTATTGGTATTTGTATGATAGACTGGACCAGGTGTCATAACCCCAATTTTTTCAAAAAATTTAAAATTTTTAAAAGCATATAATTTTCATAATTACAGTAAACTAATTATTAAATTAGTTATGTATTACCAAACTCATTATCTGAATTATCTGTTGGTTATGTTTAGCGATAGAATAGTTCTTTTTAGTTTACTGATTTGTTTCTCTTTTGTGACCACAAGGTGGGACTGTCATGCAAAACTGGGCTTACTTAGCTTTCGAGCTAATGCAGAAAGTTTCATTGTTCTTACAGACTACAGGTAAGAGGTTTTTGGTGCTGCTTGTTGCAATTCTACAGTATTTAAATTCAAGTCCATCGCAAAAGAAAAGCTTAGTAAGAAAGTAAATGCTAAACAATTTCCAACGCTGAAGGAGGTCCATTTATTAACTGTCCTTCTTTCTAATCGAAGTAAATTATGGTTCTTGATGATTACGGAACTATTCCATACCTATCATAGTCGTGATGTATAAAAATGTCTTACTGATTCTTTACAACAAAATAAGAGTAACAGAATTATAAAATCTATAGTATAATTTCAGTTGTATACAATTACGTTACATAGTAAATGTAAACTGATAAGGCGTTTATGTGTTACTGTTTCCATTTCCAAACTTTGAAGTTAAAATGAGTTTACAACTTACTTCAAGATGCTTTTTAAGAAACTATACTAATGTTGATGCATAGAGTTTTTATTCACTCATCAACTGTTTCTAAGCATAACTGAAGCTTAACTTTAGTAATATACATATCTTACTGAAACAGGTTTTATCCTATTCCCTTTATGTTTATAAACGTAATATATCCTTAAGGGACAACAATTCGTAAAAGAAAGCATTACTCAATCGTTATATGGTCTATCTATTTTATTATGGTGCAACGTTTAGATAAGAGAAATGTGGCTTAACCTTACCAAGTCATAAATTATGGTTAAGGGTATTACCTTAAGCAAAAGGCTTGTCACCACATAGTAGTTACTGCTCTCTTTTTGTATCTTTTTACCAAGTGTTACTATTTTAATGATTATAGATAAGGCCATTGAAGTTATTATGAACAATAGGACCATTGTTATAGCCTTTTACTTTATCACCTCCTTTACAAGTATTTATAAGCTAGGGTGAACATTTTATTTACCTAGCAAAGGGTTATAATTATAACTATGCCATAATGGAACTATTGTGTACTCTTGATCTACGTTTACAATCTAAGATTACACATCTCTTTTAGAAGTACAAGTTTAAGTCTCGCACTAGAATATATCCATACTATGCTATACATAAGTTTAAACTTGGTTACATGGATAGATATCATGGATTATAAGGTAAGGGGTCGTAAGCCCCATGCGATCTTGATGATTGTTATAATATAGTGTTAATATTAACAATTATTATGTTTCCCATGCAGCAATGTGATGGTATGAAATTGAGGCGAGATTGATTAATAATAATTGGATTAATGTTGATGATGAGCTCGCCTGGACTATATGCATAAACCCACTGCATGCAAAAATATTTAACTGGTAATGTGGCATCATTATAACCATGCATTACGGATTTAAAGAGCTGTAGTCAAACCCTAGCTCTCCACTCACTCCTCCACCTTCAGGCCCCCGTCGCTCTGCGATGGTGCTGGTGCACCCTTGCTGCACCGCTCCTCTGCAATGGTATCCTCCAGCTCTTTATCTTCTCCCCTACATTTTTGCTTACCTTGACTGCTATTAAGCTTCTCCCTTGCTGGTTCTTCCTGTAGACTCATCCCAGAAGCTTGGTAGAGTAGTGTGGTCATGTTAATGTTTGTTGCTTAGGCCTTGGCTCTGATATTTTCTCCAAGGTTTTGAAGCCAACTTCATTCTGAACCTTCTGATAGTAACGAGGGTTTTCTCCCTCCTAGGCCGCGTACTGAGAGTAGTGGCCTTGTACTTCGAAGTTGTTGGTCGTAGGGTTTATTGTAAACTCGTTTTCCTCCTTGCTGGGAATTTTAACGATAACCCCGGTGTAAAATGCTTATTGTGCTAGTTTGCCTCTATAATTGCTCGTTGTTGGTTGTGGATGATAATAGCAAACTTTTCCTCCCTTGCCACAGATGAGGGTTTCCTTTTTCCTTGCGCTGGTGGTTGTGTTGCTGTTCGTGGGTGGTCGAGCTTCAGTAAAATTTTAGGTAAGCAGGAAAACCCTTTTTCATTTCAGTCTGTTTTCATTATTGGTTATATAATTTGTAATGAGTTTAACACATTAGTTATCTTATTTACAGGTGTTGGCTTGTCTCCATCTTGCACGGTTAACTATGAGGTTGAGGCAACAAATTACAGGTCACGGTAAGCCTGGTTTACCATGGCAACTTCTCCTTGTCCAAACCCTTATGGGATTATGTGGGTTGGTCGCCGCGGACTGAATAACCCTTGTGGGTTCTGGTTACTCTGTTTTTTTTTAATCTGTTGTTTTTAATGAATATTATAACCCTAGCTTAGTGCAGGGTTCTCCAGCTTCAGCCGTGAGTATAAATTTTTGTCTTGAAGAATACTCTGTTTATACTTGTATAAATGGAAGGCTACAAAAGCCTCGTTCTGTGGATTTTAATTACGGTTGTGAGCAAGATTACTGTGTTAAACTCTACAGTTGAAATTCTGTTGTAACTTTTGGACTACTAGGGTTTTTACCCTAATTTTGACAGTATAAAAAAAATATTACAGCTTCTTTTATATTACTGTTAATTTATACTGCTCTTCTGCGAAATATGAGGGTTATTAGTTATGTTTATAATAATTGTTTAAGCTCGATAAGTCAAGCATTCTACACTGTTAATTTTATCCTGCGCGATAAAATACTTGATTTTTACCTGTAGTATTTTTATAATTAAATGCTAAGGTTTCCCGTACATTTTTTTTATATTGATTTACTTTGTTATTAAAGAAGAACTAATTTCTTAGAACTATTACTCTTCAGAAAAATAATGGCTGGATGTATAAAAGAAATTAATATGTAACTGTCAGTAAATCTTGAATACAAAATCTATATTATAATTCTGGTTTACAATAATAGATTAAGAAATTACTACAATTACCTAATAATACTATCTTTATAAAGTAAATAATAGGATAGTAACTATTACTTATTATAATAACATTGTTACCCTATCTGGAGTACTATTACTTTTGTTGCTAGTTATGTTTAGTTTCTTTTGTAAGTATATAGAGAAATAGTAATTTTGTCCTTTGTTCATTTATACTGATAGAATAAAATAGCTTGTTGTTATTTGTGTTCCTATACTTATTGTATTAAATACTTTGTAGACATATTCTCTGTATCCCATATTGTCTGGTTTAACTACAATGTAATGAATGTAAAAGAACTAGCTAAGTTCTACACTGTTAACATCTTAATAGTATAAGTTAGCAGTTGTATGTTTTCTTTAAGCTTAACTAAGTAGAACAGAAATGAAGAAAGAAAATATATTAATTCCCGAAAGTAAATTCTGCTAATAACTCGGTACCTGCAGAACTAATTAGAGATTCTAACTATTCTTCCTTCAATTTGAATATTATACTTGCAGTAGTTTAAACTGTAAGTAAGTAAACTGTGAAACATCGTTTTCTAACATAATCCTACTTTAGTGGACTATCATACTCTTCTTTGCTATTCAAATAGCAATTAGGGAAATATTATATTATCAAGGACTGTTTTCTCTACTTATACATACCTACTATCAGTAAACAATACAATTTATATCTCTGTTTCTAAAAGACTTGAGAGTTTTCAATACAGGATTAATACTACTCCTGACACAAAAGATATTTCTTCAAAATAAAAAAACACACAAAGAAAATACTATTGAAATTCCATTAACATTCTATTTTGCATTTTCATCATATCATCTTTATTCATAATCTCACCTCTGTGCTGGAGTACGGTCTGGTAACTCCAGATGAGGAAAAACACAGTGGGTCTTTATTTCTCATTAAAAGAATTCTATTACTAACAAAATAAGAACAACTACATCACTAAGCTATCTAAATATTTATATCATAAGCAACAAACATAACATTCAATCATACTCAGTTATTAAAACACAGACTGTTAGAGGACAGAACCTGTTCTTAAGCTAGGACAACAACAACAATGGGAGGCCGTTCCTCCCTACCAAATCCTGGAGAGTGCTCAAACAACGACTCCTCAGGACCCCCGAGCTTGCTCTGGTCTCCCTGGCTGGAACTAGGTGCAGCAATAGTCAAATACCAGTCCTCAGACTTAGTACCAATTTTGAACTTATCAGTAAGTTCTCCCAGCTAACAAGCTGTAACATACCAAGTTACTGCAGACTTTCTCTCAACACACCTTCCTTACTGTTTTTACCTTTTTCCCCAATTAATTTCCTGAATAGCATTCCTCCTGAATGATACTTCTCTGGACAAATATCTGAGCCACCTGAACTCTATTCATTGCATACTTTTAAAAGATTGCCTAGGTCTTTTTGGGTTAGTTGTCATTTATTGAGCCACCTGCTCTGATCCCACTTTATTGGGGGATCATGACCCCAAAATATAGGGAAGTTTCCACCTGCAACCTAGGAAGTGTTTGAGGATACTGCCACTTGTCTTTTTCCCTCCACCTAGTTCCTTCCACCAGTTTGACCAGTAACCTCTTAGTAATAGCTCTCCCATGCTGTTGTCTCCACATTTTATTTATTAATAATAAAATATTCATAATTACATTCCACTTCTTTAGACTCTGCTAAGTCATCAGTTCCTACTTAACATTAAATTTAACATAATGTCTTAGGAAATATAATTAAAATAATTAACATTATTTTACAAAATTGGGGTATGTGACATACACACCCCCTTAAAATGTAACATCGTCCTCGATGTTACTTATTCTTCATCCTCTGCAACCTCCTGGAATAGATTTGGGTATGCTTCCCACATCTTACTTTCCAGTTCCCAAGTAGCCTATTTAGGACTAAGGTGCTTCCATTGCACCTTCACCTGTCCAATGGTGCAGTTCCGTAGAGTAATTTCCCTCCTCCCGAGGATACAGTCCGGTTCCACCAGAATTTCTCCTTCTGGTTCCACCTGTACAACATTCCAATCAACCACATGAGTAGCATAATGAACATACTTTTTGAAAACAGAGATATGAAAAACATTATGCACTTTCATGTTAGGTGGTAACGCTAGCTAATATGTAACTTGACCAATTCTAGATAAAATTTCAAACAGACCACAGTAACGTGGTGCTAGCTTTGCACAACTTCCCAGTCTTAGAGAGCTTTTCTTTGGTCTTACCTTTATAAACACGTGCTCACCTACCTGGAACTCTCTGGGAGTTTTTTTCAAATCTGCTTGGCTCTTTTGCCGATCCTGTGCCACTTTCAAATTTTTCTACACTTGTTTTACAATTATCTCCATTTCCTTCAATAATTCTGGTCCTAACACCAATCTATCTACTAGATTATTCCAGGAGATAGGAGTGTTGCATTTACGTCCATAAAAAATTTCAAATGGACTAAACTTAGCTGATGACTAATAGTTATTATTATATGCAAACTTTGCTAGATGCAGGTAGTCTTCCCACTTACCTGGTTGATCTTTAACATACATCCTTAATAAATCTTCCAGCACCTGATTCACTCTTTCAGTTTGTCCATCTGTTTGAGGATGGAAGGAGGTGCTGAAATTCAATGTTGTATTTAATCCCTTAAACAAGGATTTCTAGAAATTCCCTGTGAATTTAGGATCCCTGTCTGAAATGATAACTTTTGGTACTCCATGCAACCGAAAGATCTGCTTTAAGAATATATCAGCTATATTGGCAGCCTTGTAAGTAGTTTTGACAGGAATAAAATGTGCTGCTTTACTTAACTTGTCAACCACCACCATAATATAGTCATTTTGATTCTGATTTCTGGGCAGTCCAGTAATAAAATCTAAGTTGATCACTTCCCATTTCCAGCTAGGAATGGGTAAAGGTTGCAGCAAGCCAACTGGATGTTGGTGTTTGGTTTTCACTTGTTGGCAGTCCAAACATCTAGAAATGTATTCAGCTACCTCAGATTTCATATTAGGCCAAAAATATTCTTTTCTTAACATCGCTACAGTCTTTTGGTAACCTGGATGTCTTGAGTAAGGTGTTTTATGGACTTCGTCTAGAATCAACAACTTAACCTTAGGCACATTAGGCACATACAATTTATCCTTAAATAATAAAAATCCATCTCCATTTAGACTATAACCTTTTATTACGCTTTCTGTAGGTTACTCTTCAGCTGTAACTTGTAATTTCTGAAAGATTTCATCCTGTGTTACTCCTTCGTTAAGCTGTTCATTTAAATCATAAGCATAAGTGTTGATTGCTGCTGTAAAGTTCAGCTTTGTGTTTCTGCTTAAAGCATTAGCCACCTTATCTTCTTTACCCTTTATGTGTTGGATTTCAAAATCATATTCACTCAAGAAGGCTAACCACCTTGATTGTCTTGCATTTAAGTTAGGCTGATCTAAAAGACATTTCAGTCCTTTATTATCAGTCATTAAAATAAATTTTCTGCCTATTAAATGATGTCGCCACATTTTTAAGGCATGTATAACAGCTGCAAGCTCTAGATCATAAGTTGCGTAATTCTTTTCGTGGATTTTTAACTTTCCGGACTCATAGGAAATGACATGCCCATCTTGAGTCAGCACACCGCCTAACTCATCATTACAGGCATCTGTGCATACCACGAAATCCTTATTAGGATCTGCTATTCTTAGAATAGGCGCACTTGTTAATAAGGTTTTTAATTTTTTAAAAATTTCTTCACACTTTAAGTTCCAATCAAATTTCTTACCTTTCTTTTGCAAGGAGGTGATCGGATTCACTATTTTTGAGAAGCCTTCAATGAATCTTCCAGGTAATAACCGGTAATTCCCATGAACGATCTCACATCCGTTACATCTTTAGGAACCAGCCAATCTTCAATTGCCTGAATCTTTTCAGGATCAACTGAAATCCCTTCCTTAGTCACTACGTGACCTAAGTACTGGATTTCATCCTTAAAGAAGTCACACTTGCTAAACTTCACGAAGAGCTGTTGCTCTTGCAACTCTTGTAAAACTATCCTTAGGTGTTCTTTATGTTCTTCTTCTGTCTTAGAGTAAATTAATATGTCGTCGATAAACATGACAACAAATTTATCTAAGTATTTATGCATTATATTATTCATTAAGTACATAAAGACAGCTAGGGCATTGATAAGCCCAAATGGCATTACGACAAACTCATAATGTTCATACCTTGTTCTAAAGGCTGTCTTGAAGATATCTTCGTCTTTAATTCTTACCTGATGATATCTTGACCTCAGGTCTATCTTTGAGAACACCGTGGCTCCACGTAGCTGATCAAACAGATCATCTATGCGGGGAAACAGATATCTGTTTTTAATAGTCATCTTGTTTAGTTGACGGTAATCTATGCATAATCGCATAGTTCCGTATTTCTTTTTGACAAAGATGACCGGTGCTCCCCAAGGAGACACACTGGGTCGAATGTACTTCTTATCTATTAACTCTTTTAACTGTGATTTTAGCTCATTAAGTTCTAAAATATTCATCCGATACGGAGCTTTCGAGCTAGGTACCGCACCTGGCACCAGCTCAATAGTGAAATCCAGTCCCCTCTTGGGAGGTAATCCTGGAATTTCTTTTGGAAATACGTCAGTATATTCATTTAAAACAGGAATATCTTCTATTTTTAACTTATCTCTTTCAGATTTACTTGCCTCATCTGTAATAGTTACATCATAGGCTTTACATCCTTTTCTAACTGCTCTTTTAATTTGTAAAGCAGAAATCTGCCTGATTACAGTTTTCCTAGGAATACCCTTAACCTTTACTAGTTGTTCATGAGCTCACCTGGACTATACGCATAAACCCACTGCATGAAAAAATATTTAACCGGTAACGTGGCATCATTATAACCATGCATTACATAGTTAAAGAGCTGTAGTCAAACCCTAGCTCGCCACTCACTCCTTCACCTTCGGGCCCTCATCGCTCTGCGATGGTGCTGGTGCACCCTTGCTACACTGCTCCTCTGCAATGGTATCCTCCAGCTCTTTATCTTCTCACCTACATTTTTGCTTACCTTGACTGCTATTAATCTTCTCCCTTGCTGGTTCTTCCCGTAGACTCATCCCGGAAGCTTGGCAGAGTAGTGTGGTCACGTTAATGTTTGTTGCTTAGGCCTCGGCTCTGATATTTTCTCCAGGGTTTTGAAGCCAACTTCATTCTGAACCTTCTGATAGTAACGAGGGTTTTCTCCCTCCTAGGCCGCGTACTGAGAGTAGTGACCTTGTACTTCAAAGTTGTTGGTCGTAGGGTTTACTGTAAACTCATTTTCCTCCTCGCTGGGAATTTTAACGATAACCCCGGTGTAAAATGCTTACTGTGCTAGTTTTCCTCCATAATTGCTCACTGTTGATTGTGGATGATAATAGCAAACTTTTCCTCCCTTGCCACATATGAGGGTTTCCTTTTTCCTTGTGCTGGTGGTTGTGTTGCTATTCGTGGGCGGTCAAGCTTCAGTAAAATTTTAGGTAAGCAGGCAAACCATTTTTCATTTCAGTCTGTTTTCATTATTGGTTATATAATTTGTAACGAGTTTAACACATTAATTATCTTATTTACAGGTGTTGGCCTATCTCCATCTTGCACGGTTAACTACGAGGCTGAGGCAACAAATTACAGGTCACGGTAAGCCTGGTTTACCATGGCAACTTCTCCTTGTCCAAACCCTTATGGGATTATGTGGGTTGGTCACCGTGGATTGAATAACCCTTGTGGGTTCTGATTACTCTGTTTTTTTTTAATATGTTGTTTTTAATGAATATTATAACCCTAGCTTAGTGCAGGGTTCTCCGGCTTCGGCCGTGAGTATAAATTTTTGTCTTGAAGAATACTTTGTTTATACTTGTATAAATGGAAGGCTACAAAAGCCTCATTCTGTGGATTTTAATTACAGCTGTGAGCAAGATTACTGTGTTAAACTCTACAGTTGAAATTTTGTTGTAACTTTTGGACTACTAGGGTTTTTACCCTAATTTTGATAGTATAAAAAAACTATTACAACTTCTTTTATATTACTGTTAATTTATACTGCTCTTCTGCGAAATATGAGGGTTATTAGTTATGTTTATAATAATTGTTTAAGCTCGATAAGTCGAACATTCTACATTGTTAATTTTATCCTGCGCGATAAAATACTTGATTTTTACCTATACTATTTTTATAATTAAATGCTAAGGTTTCCCATACATTTTTTTTTATATTGATTTACTTTGTTATTAAAGAAGAAGTAATTTCTTAGAACTATTACTCTTCAGAAAAATAATGGCTGGATGTATAAAAGAAATTAATTTGTAACTGTTAGTAAATCTTGAATACAAAATCTATATTATAATTTTGGTTTACAATAATAGATTAAGAAATTACTATAATTACCTAATAATACTATCTTTATAAAGTAAATAATAGGATAGTAACTATTACTTATTATAATAACATTGTTACCCTATCTGGAGTACTATTACTTTTGTTGCTAGTTATGTTTAGTTTCTTTTGTAAGTATATAGAGAAATAGTAATTTTGTCCTTTGTTCATTTATACTGATAGAATAAAATAGCCTGTTGTTATTTGTGTTCCTATACTTATTGCATTAAATACTTTGTAGACATATTCTCTATATCCCATATTGTCTGGTTTAACTACAATGTAATGAATGTAAAAGAACTAGCTAAGTTCTACACTGTTAACATCTTAATAGTATAAGTTAGCAGTTGTATGTTTTCTTTAAGATTAACTAAGTAGAATAGAAAAGAAGAAAGAAAATATATTAATTCCCAAAAGTAAATTCTGCTAATAACTAAGTACCTGTAGAGCTAATTAGAGATTCTAGCTATTCTTCCTTCAATTTGAATATTATACTTGCAGTAGTTTAAACTGTAAGTAAGTAAACTGTAAAACATATTTTTCTAACATAATCCTAAGTTAGTGGACTATCATACTCTTCTTTGATATTCAAATAGCAAATAGGGAAATATTATATTATCAAGGACTGTTTTCTCTACTTATACATACCTACTATCAGTAAACAATACAATTTATATCTCTGTTTCTAAAAGACTTGATAGTTTTCAATACAGGATTAATACTACTCCTGACACAAAAGATATTTCTTCAAAAAAAAAAACACACAAAGAAAATACTCTTGAAATTTCATTAACATTCTATTTTGTATTTTCATCATATCATCTTTATTCATAATCTCACCCCTGTGCTGGAGTACGGTCTAGTAACTCCGGATGAGGAAAAACACAGTGGGTCTTTATTTCTCATTAAAAGAATTCTATTACCGACAAACTAAAAACAACTACATCACTAAGCTATCTAAATATTTATATCATAAGCAAGAAACATAACATTCAATCATACTCAGTTATTAAAACACAGACTGTTAGAGGACAGAACCTGTTCTTGAGCTAGGACAACAACAACAATGGGAGGCCGTTCCTCCCTACCAAATCCTGGAGAGCACTCAAACAGCGACTCCTCAGGACCCCCGAGCTTGCTCTAGTCTCCCTGGATGTAACTCGGTGCAGCAATAGTCAAATACCAGTCCTCAGACTTAGTACCAATTCTGAACTTATCAGTAAGTTCTTCCAGCTAACAAGCTGTAACAGACCAAGTTACTGCAGACTTTCTCCCAACACACCTTCCTTACTGTTTTTCCCTTTTTCCCCAATGAATTTCCTGAATAGCATTCCTCCTGAATGATATTTCTCTGGACAAATATCTGAGCCACCTCAACTCTATTCATTGCATACTTTTAAAATATTTCCTAGGTCTTTTTGGGTTAGTTGTCATTTATTGAGCCACCTGCTCTGATCCCACTTTCTTGGGGGATCATGGCCCCAAAATATAGGGAAGTTGCCACCTGCAACCTAGGAAGTGTTTGAGGATACTGCCACTTGTCTTTTTCCCTCCACCTAGTTCCTTCCACTAGTTTGACCAGTAACCTCTTATTAACAACTCTCCCATGCTGTTGTCTCCACATTTTATTTATTAATAATAAAATATTCAGAATTACATTCCACTTCTTTAGACTTTGCTGAGTCATCAGTTCCTACTTAATGATTAAATTTAACATAATGTCTTAGGAAATATAATTAAAATAATTAACATTATTTTACAAAATTGGGGTGTGTGACACCAGGTCCCTGCACTTGTTAAGGAACTTAAATTGTTCTTTTCCCTTGTTGTCTAGTTCCTTACGTCTATGCTGGTTCCTTGTCTTTACTTCAACTGCTAGTGCTTCCAGTAGTTGTTCTAGCTCTGGATCTCTCAGTTTGGTTGCATCGACCATAGTGGTCAACCCAACTAGATTGATGTGGACCATTGCTAGATGTCCATGATGGTCCTTTTTATTTTTCTTCTTTTTGTGCTTGTCTGCTTTGGTTTGTTTCGGCATTTGTGTAGCTACAAAAGTCAATTCAGGATTTTCTATTTGCTGTGCAACAGTGGTTGATGGTATTTCTATTTGGGGCAGCGGGATGACTATTGCCTCTGGTTGTTCGGATGCAGGTGGTCCAGAAGTAGATGCGGTTGGTACTGATGGTTGTGGTGGGGTTGGTTCTGCTACAGCTGGTTGGATTAGGGTTTCTAAGTTGGGGGGTGGTGGTGGTGGTGGCGATGGGGTTGGGGAATGGTCAAGTGTGATTGGGTTGGCAGAAATGTGGTCGAGTGGTGGATTTTCGGTTTGAGGGGGTGAGTCAAAGTTAGAGAATAGTTGGTTGATTTTTCTGTTTATGTCCTCGACATTTTATTCTTCCTCACCTCCAGTCAGTTCAGAGGCTAGTAGGTGGGGTTTTGGTACAGTCAGAGTGATAGTCGAGGTCCGACGTGCAGTAAATTCAGCTTCCTTGTCAAGATTTCTCTTAAAGGTTGAAGTGATAGTTACAAAGGTTCTTGGCCTGTAGAGGTCGTTTCCAGGTTGGTTTCCATCGACTTCGAAGAGAGGTGATTTTGTGGAGAGCTTGTGCACCTTGGTGAATATCTCAGGCAATTTTTCTATGTAAGCTTGGAGGTCTCTGTCTCTATCAAACTTTTCTTTCATAGCTTCCGACATAACACTTTTTAACAAGTTGAGTGGGCTTACTAAAATCTGTTCTGGTACTAGCTCCTCTGTTACTTTTGTTGGGGATGGAGGTGGAGGCGTAGACACAAGATCTATGACATTTTTAGGCATCGTCGTGTGTGTGATCTTTGCCTTCATTGGTCGACCTTGTAGTGCTCCTACCTTGACAAATATTTGGAATTGGGTTTCCACCGGTGCTTTATTTGCTGAGGCATCCTCTATTATGTCGATGGCAGTGGTTGCTAGTTCTTCTTCATCATCTAATGACTCTGCAATGATAAGCTTGCGCTTACCTTTTCCTTGTTGTTGTTGTTGTGTTCTTTTTCTCTTTCTTGCAGCTGCTATATCTTTCAACAATTTTCTTATGATTTCCTTAGTGATAGCGTATTCTAGGTTTTTAGCTTCTGTCTCTTCCCTTAGCTGCTCGGTCGGGATGAGATTTTCTTCAGTCGAGTTGGTTACCTGCTGCTCTACTCGTGTTTCTTCTGCCTGTGCTTCTACCCTCTATGCTGTCGGAGGCTTGATGATGATTTGTAGTCGACCAGTGGTTTCGACCAGTGCCTCCTCCAACACAAAAGTACTAATGTAGAGGTTGAGCTCATAATCCTCTTCCTTCTCTTGGTCTGTTAACGGCTCCTCAATCGAGAAGTCGATTTCCTTTTCCTTTGCTGGTATTGGTACTTTTGTACCAACTTGTCGAGATAGCTTCCGAAATATCTGTTCGACCAATGGGTAATAGTCGAGGGCCTTTGCATTTGATTTGGTGTCCTGCATGTACCATACCGCTGTATGGTCGAGCTCTAACTAGATGTGGGACTTTTTGGGTATACTTCATTGGATGTTTTGAGGCACCCTCCATCTGGTCATGTGGACCTTTAGCTGCTGGAGCCATTTTTCCAACAACACTTTTCCGTTTGCAAGTTTTGTCATTGTTCCTTTCTGGGAGAAGGGTTTGAATCTCCACATATGGAATTTTGTCGGTTCTTGAAAAGTTTTATTTCCTTTAAGGAAAATATAGAACATTCAATATCCATAAGATAAGGGACGAAAACCTGATAATTCCTCCTGTCTCTTGGCATTTTTCACAGATGGTTTTAATCATGTCAGCAACATATTCGTCCCATCTGTATATCTTTCCATTAGTCGCAATAGTGTCGACTGTTTCTAACATATCTAGTTTGAGGTCACTTGCACGACCTACCATGGTGAGTATTATAGCTATCATTTTTGGCCACAATCTATGGTGTTCGGGCTATTATTTGACTAATCATTAACCCTTTTGAGTTTTTGCTTGATGGTGACCCTGTTAGTTCTTCGACCAGTCCTTCTTTTGTACTGATTGGTACTGGGTCTCCTTTGTTTGATAACCCTGTTAGCTTAGAAATGACTTCTCCCCATATGTTGACCGATTGGTCAAAGTAAAATTGACCGTTGTGGTACCGACTGATGACAAACTTGACTGTTGTTTCTTTTGTGCCATCGAAGCTGGCCATGAGCGGTGCATTGGCATAGCTGACAATGGAACTATGTTGTATTTTCTATGCAACTGGAGTAGGCTTCTTGTTGACATAAGCCCATTCTTTTATCTTGGCCCATAGTTTTTTCCATGATCCCTCCTATACCTTAGCATTCTTGATGTTCTTTAGTCTCCCGACCAATGGTGTTTCTATAGTCTGTAAATCTTTGGCCTTGACTACAGCTTTGGTCTATTTTGGTGCCATCTTTTCGGTTTGTTGGTCGATTTCACTAAGGGGATTTTGCTTTTCAGTCATCTGGTTGCTTTGATGCTCTCTCTGTTTGAATTGCGGTGAATGATCCTTTGGTGGGTTACTATTTCTAGGGGATGCGTTGGATGTTCTTGTTGAGAGGTGTATTAATGGCGGACGTGATGTTCCAGCTGGAACACTTGAGTGTGCATTAATGGTGAATTGGTTTCGATGCTCGAGGTCATGAATGCGCGATGGGACAATTGAGGTCGTCGGTCAATGTTGGTTATGAGAATGGTCGATGGCATTATGTCGATGGTCATGATGTCGATGGTGAAAATGGTTATTTCCTGTCATAGTTTTGGGAGTGTATGGTATTATTTTGCTTTTTGGATTTTTAGATTTTTATAGATTTTGTTTAACCGTTATGGTCATTATATGATTTTTTTTTAGATGTGTTTTATTTTAGTTTCTCTAGCATTTTAGTCGGGCTCCATTAATGAGTTTCCAAAATACTATGCCTTGTAACGTCTTTAGTCAGACTGATCCATTGGTATGTATCTCTTTGACAACATAGGGACCCATCCATTCTGTATGTACCTTTTTAGGTTTTCCTTTTACTTGACTATTGTATAGTAAAGCAAGGTCTCCTACTCACAGATTTTTATTTTTGATGTTTCTGTCGTGTCATGCCTTTTGTTGTTGTTTCTGGATTTCTTGATGTTGTATCACAATGAGTCAGTGTTCTTCAAGTTTACTTAGTTGTAATAGTCGGTCCTTTCTTCCTTGTTCGACATCAACATGTAAAATTTCTGCAATAATAGGTGTCTGTTGTCGGAAGTGTAGTGGAATTACTGCTTCTTGTCCATAAACTAGTCGAAAGGGGGTTTGGTCAGTTGATAGTTGGTATGCTATTCTGTATGCCCATAGTACTGTAGGTATCTTCTCATCCTAGTCGTCTTTATCAGCATTACATATTTTGGTTAGTCCTTTTGTTAATGTTTTATTAAATGCTTCAATTGCTGCATTCGACTAAGGATGGTATGATGTACTCCGATGATGGTCGATTTGGAACTGGTCGGTTAGGGTTTGATAGTTCTATTAATAAAGTGTGTTCCCTAGTCGCTGATTAGGGTTAGTGGACATCAAAATCTGGTGATGATAGTCTCATAGATAAACTTAGCAGCTATCTCACTGGAACATGTGTCGAGTAGTTCTGCCTCTGCCCATTTGGTTACATATTCGACTGCAGTTATTATGTACCTTGCACATGTTCTTTTTGCTGGTATAGGAAATGGTCCTATGAAGTCTATGGCCCAAATTTCAAATGTCAAACTTGGGTTTACTCATATCAAAGGAATTTCTGTGCTAGGTAGGGGTCGACCTAGTCGTTGACATCTGTCACATTTGCTTACAAATTTTTTGCAATCTTTATGAAGTGTCGACCACCATAACCCTGATTGTTGGATTTTCTTTGCAGTTGTATCTACTTGAAAATGTCCTCCTGCAGGTTCGTAATGTGCTTCATGCATAATTTTGTCTCTTTCATGTTCCAGTACACACCTTCTGAAGATGTCATCTAATCCCATTTTGTATAGGAATCCATTTATAAGACTATAAGGTGCAGCTTTCATGGCTAAGATCTGTTTCTTTCTGGTACTCATGCCTTTTGGTGCTTGTCCATATTCTAAAAACTGAGCTATTTCCTCTAACTCTACTAGGACTGCTTCTATCCGAAATAGATGTGCATCTGGTAAGTCGTCTTCGACTCCTGTCGGTTCCTCTCCTGTGTCGATTCAGGATAAGTGGTCGGGACCGACATTTAACTTACCTGGTCTGACAATGACTTCAAATTCAAATTCTTGGAATAGAATTAGCCATCAACAAATTATTCCATGGTGTAGAGGCTTATTCACAAGGTATTTTAATGCCTGATGATCAGTGTAAAAGATAAATGGATTAGCTAGGAGATAATGTTGATATTTTTGTAGTGCAAAGGCCATTCCTAATGCTTTTCTTTTTATCATTGAATAATTTCTTTCAGCTTTGTTTAGTTTTCTTCTACTATAAACTATAGGACAATCCATTCCATCATCTCCTGGCTGAGTTAGGATTGCTCCTATTGCTAGACCTAATGCGTCTATGTGGACATGGAATTTAGTTAACCAGTTTGGAAACCTTAAGATTGGTGCTTTGACTAGTTTTCTTTTTAGTTTTTCAAATGATAACTGGCATTCCTCTGTCCAGTCAAACTCTTTATCTTCCATTAATATTTCTTCTAGTGCATAGGTCATATCTGAGTAGTATCTTATGAATTTTCTATAATAGCTTGTATGGACTAGTAACACTTTGACTTGTTTTGAGTTCACTGGTGGTTTTAAGTTGAGGATAATTTTGATTTTTGCAAAGTCAACCTTAAAAACTTCTCTACAGACAATGTGCCCTAATAATATCCATATGGGGGTCACAAATATGCATTTCCTGATGTTTAGGGATAGTTGAATTTGTCGACATCTTTCCAACATGAGTCTTAGCCATTTGCAATGATCCTTTAACATGGAGTATATGGTCCAGTCATCAAAGTATACTGCCATGGTTTTGTAAATATATTCTTGAAATGTTTTGACAACAATTCTAGAAAATACTGCAGGTGCATTTTTTAATCCAAAAGGCATAACCTTATAAGCAAATGAGCCAAATTCACATACAAAGGTTGTCTTTTTCTGATCTTCTTTAGCTATTGGTACTTGGTTATAACCTGAGAATCCATCAGTAAATGAGTAGCATTCATGTCGTGCAACTTCATTTAAGATTTCATCTGCATAAGGAGTTGGAAATGGGTCTATTAGTGTCACTTTATCTAGTTCTCTGAATTCGACACAAATTATTAGTTTGGTTGGATCATATTTCTTAGGTTGAACAACCATTGGAATTGCCCATTCTGATTGGTCAATAGGGTAGATGATGCCTGCTGCAAGCATGTTATCAATCTCCTTTTTTACTATCTCTTTGTATTTATGAGCTAGCTTATATGGTCTTTTCTTCACAGGTCGAACATCAGGTTTAGTGTCAATTTTCATTTCACCCATTTCATGGACTAAACTTTTGAGATCTTTATAATCTCTGGCAAATACATCCTGGAACTCTTTTAATAAGTTCACTATTTCTGTTTTCTTCTCTTCACTCCAGTAGTCTCCAATCTTTGCCATTTTTGGTCGGTCATCATTTGAGATGTTGAACTCTCTAGTCTTGAATTTAGAATCTAGCCATTTTGGTGCTTTGGCTTCATTGATTGGTCGATTTCCTTATTTAAACTAGGAGAATGTGGTAGGGAAGTCAACTGCAGTCATATGGATAGCTTCCTTCTTGCCGGTTGTTTCAATTTTAAGCACTATGCGAATAGGTTTGGTCGTTTCAACATGGTTTGATTTCCATCTAAAGCTTTTCCCTTATGTATTTTCATTTTCCAACTGTAGTATTGTCGACTGTGCTATTTTCCCAGTTTGTATATTGTTACAGTTCATTGTTTGTCGGTTGTCTTGTAAGGGTTTGTTTTCTGTCAGCTGTATAAATTGTTTAATCTATTTTTTTGTTTCGACCAAATTCTCATTTTGTGGTATAAAGTTGAAATCTTTAATGAAATTTTCTCTGAGTTCATGCCATAGGAAGGTTTCACCCCTATATTCTTCCATTTTATACCATTTTTTTGGTAAGTCAGAGAGGGTAGATGGAAACAGGTGTGGCCATGTTCATTCATCCTTGTATCCAAGTCTTCTCCATTCTTTTTCACATGTCTTAATATGATCTTCTGGATTCTGTCCTTGAGTGAATATGGGTATCTGAGCCTGTTGGGTTAGCTTCTTTAATTCAAACCTTTTGAAAAAGTAAGTCGAAGCTGATGTCCAGGTCTACAGTCTTGTCTGATGGGTATCCCACCATCTAGAAGCTTGTCCTGTAAAAGTTTCTACTAAACTTTGTAGTCGACCATGTTCACCAATATTTTTGGACACTTGTTCTATGTGCATGACTGGTGATTCTCTTTCCTTGTATCTTGGTATTTGTGTATTATTTACATTTGTAGGTTTTAAAGTAGGGTATTCCCTAATTTTTTTCTCAAATATTTTTGGGACAATGGACACTATGAAGCACTATTGGGTGGGATTTTTCTGTACTTTTTGGATAGTCCAACACCCTTTTGCTTGTGTTTCGTAGTTCTCGACTTCCCAATCATATAATTCCGCGTCTTAATTATAACCGATTGAGTCTTGGTTACCTAAATGAAGTTCTTCATAGATATTAGGTTTTGTATAATCTTCATTGTTGTGTACCTGATAAAGTTGTCGGATATCAACTTCTTGATCAATAGGTTCTGTCCAAGGTTCTCCTTGGGATGGGTGAATAGGTACAACAACCTTTTGACCATTTCCTTTCAATTTTATTCTTTCTTTGTCTAGGGATATTGATGCTTTCATATTCCTTCCCCAAGGTCGACCTACTAACACTGGGAAGGAGCTAGATCCTTCCTTAGGGTCAATAATTTTGAAGTTGACTTTGGTCGATATTCCTTTTATCATTGTGTCGACATTTTTCCAGACTCTAATAGGTTCAATTAGGCTTTGGTTGGATATTTTTAGGTATATACCTGACTCATATAGTCGAGGTCTACCCAGTTGTTCCCAAGTGTCACGAGTCATGATGTTTACTTGTGATCCAAAGTTGAGCACGACTTGTCAGATGTGGTATCCTTCAATTTCTAGGTCGATAAGTGGGTCGACATCACTTTTATCTTTTTGATTTAGAATACAGATATTCTTTGTTTGTTTTTCGGTGTTGTTATGTTTTATTTCATATAGCAAGTCGATGAACTGAGATACTGAGTTATCTTTCTGTACGAGCTGTATCAATTCTTTTATTGTGTTATGTCGTTTGTCGTTTGCTTCTTCTTGTCGGGAAAATTCTTTAAATATGTTTGTTGCCTCTTTATATATTTGTTTTTCTTTTACTGGATCAGGGTAGACATTCTTTTCTTTTATTTTGCTGATTTGTGGGTTATTGTTTCCTGTTTTTGTCCCTTGTCAGGTTACAATATGCAAATTCTTTGTATTTATTACATAATTTTTTTGCACACACGACAAGACCTTAACATTTTTCTTTTTATTTATTTTTTCCAGCATGGTAGGGAAATCCTCTAATGAGTGATCCTCTACTCCGCAATGAGTACAAAATTTGAGGTTAGTTCTGTCCTTGTATGGATAGTTTGAATGCCAATGTCCCTGCTTATAACATGTAAAACATTGGATGGGTCGACGTCGTTGGTTGTCTCGATTCCCAGAGAATCAACCTTGACCTCCATAGCCTCCACGTCGATTATCATACCGACACTCGTATCTTCGACCTTCATATATTTGATTGTTCTAATCATTTGGTGTGTGGTTTTTCTCATTACTTTGTGCAACTGCATTGGTCTGATAGACTGCATGATAATTTTGTTGGTTCTTGAGATTCAGATAGCAGTCGACCGTGTTATGATTTTTAGTTTCACAGATTGCACACCAAGATGCCTTGTCGTTCTTCATGTTGAATGGACTATCTTTTGTCAAGTGGTCTCCATGCTCTTGGCAAATGTCACAAAAAAATTTAGTCTACACAAATCGAACGTCCTGTCGGTTGATGTATTGGCAACAATTGTCTTTGGAATATCTGGCCATCGAGCACTTCATGCACTAGATATCCTAATTTTTGAGGTTTAATTATTTTAATGACTTCTGTACGTTCTCAAGTTGTTCTTCTAGTTTGTGATTGGTGGAGTATGATGGTATGTCCTCATCCATTTCTACTTGGAGAGCTTTTGTAAGTGCATCTTCGTAAGTATTGAACGGGCTTATGATGGACATCTCACTAAATCCCAAGGAATCCTCACACATGTCCCCATCATGTTAGCCGGTAAGACAGTCTTGATTGACATCAAATTCATCAACACTCAACTAGACTATAACCTCCTCCTCACAAGGAGTTACATGTATTCCATTTGAGTAGTCGCATCAACTGTCTTCCATATCATGATGTTCCCCCACGAAGAGAAGATTGTGATGGTTGACCATCTCACCTATCATGATCCGCAAGGGTTAACAACACCTGCCAACGTTATCCCTACCATCATCACCATTGAGCCGCAAGGGACGAACACACATGCCAATGTCGTCCCTGTGATTAACAACACGGTTGAAAACACACCACCCTCCACATTGTTGAATGTGGGCCCTGGGTTGTTTACTGATCCCACCATGACAGCTCCTTTCCCATTAGTGTCGCCACTGCCAACACAAAATGAAACTGTGGACTTGTGCATGGTCTCATCTAGCACCGCTGCACCCAAATAGAAACTGCAGCCGCAGCCCCAACCACAACCATAACATCGTTCGCAGTCGCAACACCAACAACATCCACAACACCACTCGCAGCAGCAGCATTACGTGTAGTCACAACCACAACCGCATCCCCACATGTAACTGTCAGGGTGTTATTTGGGTTCATCCCCAGTCCATATGATTCCCTTCCTCTTCCCCCCACCTGGTGTCATGAGCAAACCGGTAATGGCCATCTGTTGGCCTTATTTTCTGACCTAGGCCAACAAGGAGATTATGCCCACACAATCAGCTTAAAACAGCGTCCGGTATGTTTGGAGTAGAAAAATCTTGTAGGTTATGGTCCTGCTACCAGCTGAATTTTTCTCTTAAGGAGAAACTAAAATTCAGCGAAAATCTATCCTAATGTTACTTTTGTCTAAATAAATCCTAAAATTAGTTTAAACTACCTAAGGTATCCTATAATTGCTTTCTTAAGGAAAGTCTTCAAGTTTTTGAAGAGTTTTTCTAAATATAAAAACTAATAAAATTATTCTTAAAAAAAAATTACACAAATTTGATTTAGCAACTGTTAAATGCAAAATAAATAAACTATCTCAACTGTCCTATCTATCCTATCTCAACTGAGAGCGATTTTGGATATTATATTAATTATTAATTAATATCAGGATGAATAGAAGGATAAGAAGTAAGATCTAAACACAAATATTTAAACCTTGCTCTTTAAATCATTCTACTATAAAACAACTTATCAGAGAAACTGAAATAAACAATTACTTCTAATTTCTTGAAACGTTTAATCAATTAATAACTAATAACCAACATTAGACATTTGAATAATAGATAATGTTCCGTATGAAATCATTGTCAAAATACAAATGATATCTAACAGACATGAATATATATTCTTATATCTTGAATTTTCAGCAAAAACACTGATAAATTCAGTCAAAGATATACTAATTAAAATACAATGTTGTGTTGACAAAGTGAAATACTTATAAATAAACACGAGCATAACAAAGTATACTATATTAATATTAAAATATCATATACTGAAATATAGAGTGTACCCAAAACAATACCAATCATGATATCAACTTGGAGATTTCCAGCTACATCCCATTCCCAAAGATCAAACTTCAGTAAGGAAACAAAACCAGCATGAAAATAATATTTCAAGTATTTCTCTCCTCAGTCACTCCATCCGGTAGTATCTCCTTCTCATAACTCTCATATACAAAATGAAATTAAGAGAATTACAAAACTCGTAAAACAAAAATGCATTCTCAAGCTCTGCGAAGACTCTACCTGGGAACAAGTGTTTCCAGTTCTCTAGTTTTCAAAAACCATAGAATATAGGAAAATTACAGAACTTAAAAGAAGAAAACTTCTCCAGCCCTGTTCAGCGCTACCTCCCCCCTGCATCTGTAGAAATTTGCTGTTCAAATAGATAAATCACCAATAGAAACTCCACGGAACTTCTTAGCTGGCCGCACCTATGGAAAACGTGTTCAGAGCACCTCAAAAATCTCCCAAACTGTTCACTCTTTTCAGCAAATTCCAAACGAGTCTGGTAAATGGGGATCTTCTAGAAAAAACCCATGTTGTAGATTTTATTATTTCGTCTTAGTTTGCCCGCAGTTTGTTGCAGAAAATTGTTGCTCAAAAAGTGATGGAAATCCGGTTCGGTTATCTTCTTAACCTGCACACCCAAAAACAAAACAAATGATCAGACCGAAATAGGAAAAGATAAAACAATTTTCTGTTTCACTTCAAGCGTCAATAAACCAGTGACTGCGAATAAAGGCATCCCAAGTAAATTATTTAAGAGTGTAAATCTAGTAAATTCATATGTTCACGGAGTATCTAGGTAATGAGCAAGTTGATTGATTTCTTGCTCTGGTGTTTCATAACCGTCTTTTATCAATGAGCTGGCAATTTCATAATTGCATGATCTTATCAAAACCGATTCCTTTTCCCATATATTCGTGGCTATTTCTTCTCAAATGTCGAACTCTTATGTAAGAATCTCTCGTAATTTATTACGATTTGGTGGTTAGGTATTGAAGCGTGGAGATCTTCTACAATTTTGTTAGTGACTGGTGCGAGACACCATAGTAATAGATCCCTTAATTTGTTGATTGCTATGAACTATGTGTGACATGAATATATCCAGAGTTTTATTTTAAGCTGGTTTATAGCAGTGAATTTCGGCGTAACTGATGCTCTTCCTCTTTTTTTTTTTTTTAACAGAAACTATAAACATAAATATATAAAAGGGGGCTGCGCACAGCCATGCGTTACAGAGATGGTAGCTTCAGCAGAAAATGTACATCAAAAAGGCTGTCAAAGAGGACCAGCCATGGGATTGTCCAAAATACCCTGCAAACTGACTGTTCAAAGCTTCTAAAACTGCTATAGGGGTAGACCCTTACGAACTGAAAACAGATAAGGAGGCAAAAAAACATTAAACATAACTTAGAGGGAACAGATTACTACATATTCCTGTTGTTTCTCGGCTGGACTACTGACTCCTCTTCCATGGGGAGGGCCGCTTCAGCAACTTTGCCATTGATCTCGCCATTAACTCAGCTGGCCTGATGCATTTCAATGAATCTCTGAAGATCCTCTTGAATTCTGTCCATTTTCCCATGCATCTCCCGAAGGCTGCTCTCATTATCATCAATGCGGGCGTCGTTATTGCTTACTTGCTGGGAAGTATAGCTTACTGTTTCAGCCATCTTCTTTATCTCCTCACTCATTTATTTGGTATCCACAACGTTAATGGCCAGAAGCTCATATAGCCTGCGAAGATTCTTCTTAATATCCACCCAATCGCCTCCGTGTGCCATACCTTTAACCCCAGGCGAAATGGACAGACTAGCAAACAGATTTATAGGCACGCTGACAGAATTACCTGAAGTTCTGCGATGAATCTTGACTGTAGAAAGGAGAGAATTGAGCACCTCTAACTCATATGACAACGAGAATTTTCCTGCCTGGAAGAGGCCCGAAGATCCCACAACGCCCAGCACCCTGCTCTGCCCGGAGTCCAAAACCCAAACACTGCCTGTGTCCCTTTGCTCAGCAACCCGAAACTCTAGCTGACTGAACCCTGCGCCAGAGGACAATACTGCCAAGACGAGCCAGTCTTTCACCAACGAACGCAATATTGGGAGAACCTTCCATGGGAGGTCCTGAAGCCACCCTTCGCTAACACCCAGGACCACCTGCCCCAATATTCTTTGAATTTCGAATATGCCAGAGGTTATAGAGGAGGAGTTCCGGAGCGACATTCTGGAGTCGAATATGGAGGAAGGACCGAGATAAACAAAGCTCCAAACGTGCGAGAGGTAAATGCGAAAAATCCAGAGCCTTGCAAGCATTAAGACGGATATGACCGAGTGTATGGAGGTTCGAGGAGGGATACACGCGGCACAGGGAGGAGTATGGGCTTTTAAAAGCATGCAGCCGGCGAAGGACAAATGCAGCGGGGAGGCGTAAATGCAAGGGATGAGGAGGCTCGAAGAGTGGGAAGGGTGAAGAGGGATGGGTGAACCCATACCCAAAACACAAAGCCTTCTCCACCTTAGGCTTAGGCATAAAACCATAGATTTAGGAAAAAAACAAAGCCTTCTCCACCTTATCAAAAGGACAATCCAAATTTCAATATATAATGTGAGCCAAATGCATATTTCCTGATTCATTAAGGAATATATTGGTGGGAGGGAGGGTCCCCATCCAGTTTATAAACTCCTTGTGAAAGGGTTGCCCCGATGTTAGCCATAGCGTCAGCAGCTTTATTGTTAGTTCTAAGGATGTGAAAGGGATGGAAGGAGTGATGCCAAAGGGATTTGACTTTATTATACAGGCGTCGACATCTGACAGCTCCCGAGGGGTAACCATTAATCAATTTGGAGATGACATGCTTAGAGTCTCCAAAAATTAAGACCTTGCGGTAATTTTTGGCCTGAAGAAAACGCAGACCTTGAAGCATAGCCAACCATTCTGCTTCGTTATTGGTCCTGATCCCTAACCCCCGTGCAAAGGAATGTTCAATTTTTCCGCCGGGATCAAGAATGACCCCCCCCGCGCCTGCCACCCCTCACTGATGCTCTTCCTCTTAGCATCTTGATGATGAGTATTATCTGCAAATCTCCATTTTCTAAAACTGAATATATCAAACAATGTTTAATCAATATGCAGGTTATACTATCCACATGTTTCTCTTAATTTATATCGCATCCTTTCAAAAGGAAAATTTAAAATCTAATGCGTTAAAAATCAATCTTATAATCTTCATCTACATTTTATGATTATGTATGTGATCATAAAAAATTATGTGGCTCTTTTAATTTAGTCTTTTTCAATCATTCCATAATATTCAAAGAAAGATAAAAGTTTATTTCAAAAGGACGTTTGTGTCTTATGTTTAAACCTTTTAGATAAAATTTATTAGTTCCTTTTAGATAAAGGTTGATAATAATAAAAGGTTCAAACATATACTTTATAATATATATGAAATCATGAAATGTTGGGTTAATAACAAAAACTCTACCTTGAGGGGCGGCAGGAGGGGGAGGGGTGCTCTTTGACCCCGGCGGACAATTGAATCTCAGTTACGCCTGGAACTTGGGAAGCGACACTAATAATATGGCTGAAGCCCTCGCCCTTTGGCAAGGTTTAAGTCAGGCTATCCGTCTCGGCGTCCAAGAATTAACGGTGGTTGGGGACTCGAGGATGATCCTCCAACATCTCTTCAAGCGGGAATTTCCCTCCTCTTTTCGCCTAAAACAAGTGATCCGAAGAATTTTTATCCTAGTGCCTCTCTTTCGCTATATTGACTTCTTCCACGTCCTAAGAGAATTCAATGAACAAGCCGATAATGCTGCGAATGAGGCTATCTCATTAGACTATGGAGTTCTCAGCATTAATGGAATCAAAAGGGTGGATCCAATCCCCTAAGCCAAGGATGTTGATGATAAATTTGAAGAAGGGGGGTTTATGGTATAGGGGCCCATGGCTGATCCGTGGCTCCCTCTCCCTTCGAATTATTGTGACACGCGCCGTGTGGTCGTGCCACCCCTCAAGCATTATTTCCCCGTTAAAGATCTTTTCTGTCCCAGTCCTTCGCAGCATTTTCGCCCGCTGCATCTTATGATGGAGCATATTTATCCAAGCAGGCGGAATTCTGCTCGTACCTTTGGCCGTACTTTGCAGCAGGTTGGATTTAGTTGTGCAATTCATGCCAGTTCGCCGATTGAGGGGAAGGAGTTATGGAGCATTCATTGCTATTCATGGAGAAGTTTGGATTATCTCCCTCTGGATCACGTTAGAATGATGCTCCTGCCTGATAAGACTGGGAGATTAGATGGAATTCTGTGTGGAAATGATATTCAGAACTGCTTCAGTCCTCAGCAGTGTGTCAAAATTGATTACTCGTTATGTTGTCATCGCTCA